>CABEEJ010001441.1:94477-156803 GCA_901482245.1 Timema douglasi
CCCCCCCCCCACACACACACACATACACACACACATATATATTAGGGCTGGTAGTCCCGAATACTTCGAATTTGTAAGGATATTAAAAATTCGAAAATTCAAAATAATTTCAGATTCAAGACTCAAATCCTAAACAATTTTTTTTAAATTTCTCAGGGGAAATTTGTTTTAGTCTTCTAATACTGCTTATTGGTGGTTCAAAACCATTCATATTAATAAAATCGTGGATTGACCCAACTATAATATATATAAACAAGCCAAAAGTCCATAATCCTTTTATTCTGGCTATCACCTTCCCATTTGAATACAACAACATCGAAACTCTTCATATAAAAAAAACATAACTTATTGATAGTATGATCTTTATTGCATTCATTCATTCTTCTCTGATTTTGATTTTTTGGTTTGATTCATCTAAAAGAATATTATTTCCCCCATTCCTTCCCCCTTCTTCCACACTATGCGTGTGCTTATCATAGCAAATTATTACTATTATTGACAAATATTACTTTTCTGGACTCTATAATATGTATGAAAAAAGTGCATTGAGCAAAAACATTTAGTAATGAATAAAATGATAAAGTATTAGGAAAAAAGTAGAACACAAATAAAAGAAAAGACACTAACACAGATTTACACACACTTCAATATTTCGATGCTATTAAAGCTCCTTCCTCAGGAAGTAGTAGTAATTAGACTCTACTACTTCCTGAGGAAGGTGCTTTAATAGCATCGAAATATTGAAGTGTGTGTAAATCTGTGTTAGTGTCTTTTCTGGACTCTGTATACTTTGTTCAGGAAAAATAAAATTTATACATAACATATACTTACTTATAAAGCATATTATCGATTTACCCCATAAAGTGTTGTTTTCCTCAATAATTTTTCTTTGTTTACATTTGTTTGATAGTTTGAATCACTACTGTCAAATGAGCTATCACTTTCAGAAGGCCTATCTATGTTATTATTGCCGACACCTTCAGTTCTACACTTTCACTATCATAATCATCAGAAAAATCCACATCATTATCCCTAGTATCTACTAAATCATTTTCATTGTCAGAATCACAAAGTATATGTGTGATTTCTTCATCAGTTATTGAGTAACAACTCTTTGTAAAAAAAACCTACGTGAAAGTTTTGGTTGAAATATAATGAATAAAACTGCAATTTCTATTCATATTGCTCCTCCCATCTATGAAGTAACACCTGCTATTCATGGTGTGTGTGTGGGGGGAGGAGTTAGAAAAAAAAAGAAAAAAAAAACTGCCAAATTCTATTTGAAACACTCCTGTCGCCAATGCCAGCAACATCTGCAATTCATGAAAAAAAAGTTTGTTTGAAATATAAGGAACAAAACTGCCAAGTTATAGCTATATACTGCTCCTGCCATTTATGAAATATAAGCAAGAACACTATGTGTGAGCCCTGCTCATCAAAGTATCTGTGTGGTGTACTATGTTATGATGTGCTCTGTTCATCAAAGTATGTCAAGGGGTTAACACAAGTCTATATATTTACCATTACCAAATTGCTTAAAATTGTGATTTCAAGGCAAGGCAAGGCTTTCATAATTGTAATCGAGTTATCTTTTTGTGATTTTTACGACCCTAGAATTTCTAAATAACAGGATTCATTGATTTGACGATTCGAGTATTCAAGCATCCCATCTTCAAATATTATGTTAATATTAGGAATGGGACCCTTTAATCCTCCAACACCCAGATCCTCTACCCCCTTAAATTATCAAACCCTCGAATTCATCAAATCCTTAAACACATATAAAAATTCAATAAAGTATCACTTGCGATTTTTAAAATTTATTTTTCTACATTTTTTTTTAACATTTAGCTACTGTTTCTACTTTATAGCATTCTGTTGTATTCCTATTTCTTATTATATTCATATTTCCTCCACAAAATTCTGAATTAAAGTTGGTAATTGAAATTTGAAGATAAAATGAAGATTCCAATTTGAGATTTAGAATTTGAAGGTAAAATGAATATTCAGATTTGTAAAATTGTGGATCTAACCTACTTATAGTTAATATATGTTATAGGTCTAGATAATTATGTTCACACCTCTTTTATGTATTCTGTTTGCCCAGTATGGGAAGAGAAGCTACATTGTGAAGGGCCTGGCCTTCTCCCCAGACTCCAGTAAGCTTGCTGTCGGCCAATCAGATAACATCATTTTTGTCTATAAAATAGGAGAGGAATGGTAACTATTTTAAGTTTTTATAAAATTATTTCCTTTAGCACTGCATCTTACTACTTGTTAGGTTATATGCACATACACTAACTATTCTAATGTGTTGAGGACAATTAAGGTTGAAGTTAGAGGAAGTGTATTCTCATTTGTGAGCAGGGAGAGTGAAAAAACATTTAGGAATAACCACCCTCAATACACCAAGATTCAAACCCCGATCTCTCCGTCATCGGTATCACAGTTTATTGCGAGAGTAATGCCTTGGACCATTTGGCCACCAAAGCAGGTAAACAAGGTGGCCAGGAATAAAGTATATTGAAAGTTGGCAACACTATGCATTGTATTTATCGGCAGGAAGGTGACATGACAAGGCTGTAAAGTGTGACATTGGTGCTGGAAGTGAATGGTCATATTGCTCATTGATACGCAATGGCTGTATGTATTTGTGGGAAGGCCTTTGCGGGGAGAATGATTTTCACTCATATGGGATTGGCCGTTCAAGGGAAACTAGTGTGAAACGTGTGTTTGAACTTTTTGAAGTAGAGTTTCATAAAACCATATTCACAAAGTAAACAGTCTTGTTTTTGTTAAGAATATTTAGGCAAACGGGATCAGTTCTTTGTCAATGATACCATCATTTTGGAGAAAAAACACTCATCCAAACACTGATCATGCAGCGATAGTGCTCGATACAACTCTGCGATCACCACAAAAAAGTCAGTGACATTTTGGAAAAAAAAAAAGTAATTTATCTCATTTATGACCTTATCCGGATGATATCGACACCAGCTGGTAAGACTTGAATAATGCAGAATAATATTTGTAAAACTAAGAACGTTTCAATATGAATCATATTTTTAAACAATATTTCGAAATTGGACAATACATTGGATTGTAGCAGTGCACTAACATTGAAATGTCTCATTTAATGCTTTATTTTCCACTAACCTAAACAATATATTGGCCCAAAGAATGGGTGACTCCCAAAACAAGATTAGGCCAGGTACATAAACAACATTTATAAACTAGTGGCCATATTATAGTTGAATTACTAATGAAACAACTTTCTTTTTCTAAGGGGTGAAAAGAAAGTGATATGCAACAAGTTTGTGCAACGTTCGGCGGTGACTTGCTTGGTGTGGTTGTCCGAGGGACCCATTGTGTTTGGACAAGCCGATGGCAAGGTCCGTGCAGCCAGTCACAAGACCAACAAGTCCCAGACGCTTTATGCAACAGAATCTTACGTTGTTGCATTGGCAGCCAAGTGAGGAACACCTTCATTTACTATATTTCTAGATATTAAAATTACAAGCTTATAGAGGAATAGAACTCAAAACCTTTGGCTCCATGCAAATTCGTTCTACTACTGATCTATCACCAAGGTCAGTCATTAAGGTGGGATGGAAGGTAATGTGAATTAAGGTCAGTATTTTGCAGTTTCATATTTAAAAAAATGCTTTTTTTATAGTTATTTAATTTAATATAATATTGTTCTTTCAGTTCTCGAGGCACAGGTTTTCTGTCTGGGCACGCAGATGGCACAATTGTCCGCTACTATGTGACTGAAGATGGCAGTGCAGAAACACAAGTAATTCAGTTTATCAATTTGTTTGTAAATAATTAGATATTTTGTGTTAGCAAAAAAAAACTCTCTTTTTACTTACCATTTCTAATTCTTTTTAGACTTGTGCTAAGGTCACATTGAATGCATGGGAAAGCCAAAGCGAAGCTTGAAACATGTGAATCAAAGATGAAATTGCAAATAAGGTTTTTGTTTTTGTCACATAACACTTCTTTAGATTTTAAATTATTTATTAAGTGCAAAATGAGAAAGATTTATAGAAAAAAACAAACACACTATTTTCTTTCATGCTGATGCTGGCATTTGACTTTATCTATGCATGCGTTATAGTTGTACTATGTTATATTTAGTGAGATATTTCAAATATGTTCATAATATATCACAGTTTTCTTATTCTTTCGAAATGTTTAAAAGATGGGAAGGCTATTATGTGTTTCAAAGCTAAAGCAAGGAAGATTCAACATTAAACTTTGCCATTTTGAAGGTTTGCAAACCCTTAATAACCCCCATTAACGTTTACTATACTTGGAAGGTGTACAGGAAAGTTGTAAAAGGATCAAACACGTTATTATGGCTTTTATATGTTTCTAACCACTTTTTCTATACCTTCTTCCAGATATTTTACAATTACCACATAAAATGAGAATAAGTTTCCCTTATTGAGATATATTCTTATTAAATTTATTAGGGGTATGTGAAATCCACTTTTTCTATTCAAAGTGAATTCAAATTAAATATATGAAGTATTCTCTGATCCCAATTGAAATTAGAATATTTTTAGTGGTTTTATTGAAAATGTATTATATTGTGGTTTTTATATAACTTTATTTACTAAAATTATTTGAGAAATGTTTTATTCCACACTCGTTTGTAATATCTTTGATTCCTGTTAATTGGCACATATCGAGACTAAATCACTTTGGCCCAGTTAAGCAAAATGTTAATCATTGAGCTTAAAAACACATTCTAACAGAACAAAATGTATGAATAGAATAAAAGCAATGTGGTATTTAAAGAAAGAACTCTATTTAATTGATGGTGGTATAAACATTTATTTTAAAATAACTAAAGCTAAAAGCAAACAAATATAATTATAATGTATATATGTAAAATGTAGTATAATCAAAATAATGACTGTTTGAAGCAAAGGTTACACATTACTAAGGGTTTTTACTTTTAAAACAACTATCCAGTTTGCCGTGACATGTTTTCTTTGGGGACTGCAACTGAACAAAGTTGGCACAGGTATCTAATGCTGATAAAGGACTGCCTTCATTGCCTTCCTGTATTAAATATAATCTCAAATCAGCAATATATTACCTGGCAATCTGGTTAGTTACTCGCTGGGTATATCATTGTCAACATTATCTTGGTATTCTGGTGTATTGAGTGTTTTGCTGAAATTTGTTTAGTAATCATATCCTCATAATCTTAATTTTCATCATTACATAGAAGGTGATGGTTGATCCAATTACAATGACAGAACAAACGCAACACAATCACCCTAAAGCACAGCTTCACAATAAAATACCCGACCAACGCCAATGTTTCGAGCCATCGAAACACAGTTTGTTGTTCAATCACAACCTTTACTGCCTCAATTAAGTGGCAAGTTGGCCCATATTAACCAGAATCCACTTTATTTTTTCATTTTAAAAATAATTCAAGCTATGCTCACAGCTTACAACTCAATTAATTCAGTTTTATTCATATAAATGTTAATTTGTAATGATTAAATCTCATAATGGCACTAATTGAACATAAATTGAGAATCTTTGCTGTCAATATTTTTATCGACGAATTGTAGTAGCTGGAATTTTTTTTTAAAACAAAGTTGAAACTGATATTTATTTCGAAGCCAAGTTGAAGTTTCAAAGCTTCATACAAGGGCTGTGGAGTTGTATGCCAAGCTTTTGACTTCTGACTCCTCTATTTTTCTACTGTCCTATTCTGACTACCAAAGAAAGGACTAAATTATATTAATTAGTAATAAAAAATATACTCAGTTAAATTCTGCAATATAGATTACTTCATAGGAAGCTTGTTTGCAATGTATGAATAAATTGGTAATACAAATTACAAATATTGGTCATGAGGAATAAAAAAAAGTATAAAATTAAAATTATATATTTACCATATAAGTTTTTATTGTGAAGTGTGGTGGTACAGGAAGTACATGAGATAGTAGAGGAAGAAAAAATGAGATGGTGTGGGCATGTAATGAGAATGGAAAAAGAGAGAATGCCAAAGAAAATGATGAAAACTTATTATCTAGGAAAAAACTGCAAGGGAGACCAAGAAAGAGATGGGAGAGTCAGATAACTGAAAGTGTACAAGGGAAAGTAGAAGAATGCAAGCAATTAAAGGAGGGAGAATGGTGAAAGCATAGAGTAAGTTGAAGGTATTTTACAAAACTGATCTGGCCACAGGCTGGAAACAATAATAATGATGATTTTGAAGTCGTAGTCGGTACATTTTTACAGACTTTGACTCCACCCAAAATTGTTTTCGACTCCGACTCTACAGCCCTGCTTCGCACACCCCTAAAATGTATCATATTTAAGTAGTCCATGAACAATATGTTAAAGATTATTATTCAGAAATATTAACAGATTAATATAATCAAGTTGGTGTTATGGCTTTGTTAATAACAATTACCAAGCTTATAAATGTTTCATAGTTGCACAGGCCGATGTGGTTGTGACTGTATGTTTGTACTTTATACAGGGCCGTGTCGCCACCCACCCGGTCCCTCCTTTTGCTCTAGCCTGGCCACTGGGTCACGTGCTTGCGGCAGGGTGTGATAAAAGGGTTGTTGTGTATGGAAAGGATGGTCACGTGTCTCAACAGTTTGACTACAGTCGAGATGACACAGAGAAAGACATGGGCGTAGCATGCTGCAGTCCCAGTGGCCAAGCCGTGGCCGTTGGCAGTTTCGACAGGTTAGGATTCTAACTTGGCCCATATGATGCATTATAAGCATACCACCTGATATATAAACTTGGCACTTCTACTAAAACATACATTTGGTGCCATACACACTACTTCTGAAATTTTAACAACGCAGGATATGTTTTGCTTTGTGTAATTTGATTGGAGTTAACTTAATAATTTAATTTACTATCATCATAATGGGGTTTTCAGTTTTTGACTGGGTCACCTTAGTAAAATGACTCCATCTCCCTCTTTCCTTCTACCATTCTCCTTCTTTTATTTGCTTCTATTTTCCTCCTCTCACTTGCACACTCGCTGTTATATGCTCTTTCCATCTCTTTCTTAGTCTTCTGTGCAGTTTTCCTACATGCATACTTCAACTTCATCATTCTTTTTGAAATATTTTTCTTTTCCATCATTACATGTACATACCATCTTTCCTTTGCTTCCTCTACAATAGCCTAATGCTTGCACAGACATTTTCATTACTAGGGGTCTGCAAATTTACACTTTTTTGATCCAAGTCGATCTCAAGCAAGTTTCTCATGAAGTTCCCGAGTACTGAGCCAAGTCGAGTTTGTGTTGAATAAATATATAAATTTTAAAACTTAATTATGTAAATCAAAAATAAATCCATATTAAATTGAAAACAAAAAATTAAAAAGGACTCGTGTATAAAAAAGTTCTAAAATCTAAAATCGCTTATTTTAAACTAATTACAAAAAATCATAATAAATTATAGGATTACATTTTAAATATACTTTGATAGTAATTGAAAAATTAATCATGATTCACTTAATATTCCTGAAGAAAGTTTAAAAACATTAAAATTACCTCCTAGACCACTTGCTAGCAATTTGCAATATAATTTTATTTGCTCTAGGGTGCGAGTGTTCAGTTGGAGTCCTCGCAAGGCATTGTGGGAAGAGAGTCGTCCTGTGGAGATACGTCACTTGTACAGTATCACAGCGCTTGGCTGGAAGAAGGATGGTTCCCGAGTGGCTTGCGGCTCATTGTGTGGGGCTGTGCAACTGTTCGAGTCTGTGCTCAAGTTAGTTTTTGGATTATATTCTCTTAAATAATTATTATTCAGTAATTTTGGGGGTACTGAAAGTTCCTATAGTGGCAAATTTAAATGGAATTAAGAACAAAATAAAAGTATGATTGATTCCACTAACCATGCACATGTGGAGGTGCTGTTTGAGAGGTCAAATGTTAACGTTTGTCTGTAGGTGCTAGCTTGAGATATCAAATGTTTTTAGTGTTTGTCTGCAGGTGCTAGTTTGTGATGTCAAATGTTAGTGTATCTGCAGGTGCCAGTTTGTGAAGTTAAATGTTAGTGTTAGCCTGCAGGTGCTAGTTTGAGATTTCCAATGTTAATGTTAGTCTGCAGGTGCAAGCTTGAGATTTCAAATGTTAGTGTTGATCTGCTCTATGTGGCGAGGCCAGTTTTTGATTATATATATGTGTGTTTGATTTTTGGGAATGTTAAAGGTGGTTACATTGTTGTATGTTTGCAGACGCTCAGTGTGGAAAGGCAAGTTTGAGCTGACATATGTAGGTCCGAGCCAAGTGCTAGTGAAACCCCTGGCTCCAGGTTCTAGAGGAGTGAGCCTCAAGTCTCAGTATGGGTATGAGATTGAAGACGTGCGGATCATGGGCCAAGATAGCTTTCTTGTAGCCCGAACCTCAGAGACTCTTTTACTGGGAGACCTAAACCGCAACTTGCTCAGTGAAGTCACCTGGCCCCACTCCGGAAACAATGAAAAGTTCTACTTCGACAACCCCACAGTGTGTCTTGTCTTCAATGCAGGGGAGCTCAGCTTGGTGGAGTATGGAGATAACGATATACTAGGATCTGTCAGGTAACTATACAAGCTCTAAATTTCAAGACTTTAAATACAACCTATATCCACCATGTTAGTAAAGGATTTTCTGTCATTCTTTAAGTGATCTTAAGAAATTATCCACTTGTATGATACCTATCATATTTAATTATACTGGAAGAATACAACTATCTAAAAGTTTAATTCCTTTTTCACAAAAATATGATGAATATCTTTGTGTAGACATACACCTATTTCTTATTGATTGAGGTGTAAAATAATTGTTTATGTTGCTATTTTATTTTTGTTTTTCTCATATACTTAATCTATGGCAGAACTCAAAAGTTAATTGTTGCACTTACAAAAGTACACCACCTTTCCCTATCTTGAACTTTTTCTATCTAGTCCACTTCATTAGACCCTATCTCTTTGTGCTCCATCCTAATGTGACTCTCCCACTTGCGTCTTACAATGCGTCCCTTCCCATTATTTTTTTTATAATAATGGAAACTGATAAAAATAAAGAAAAAGGGAAAATAAGCTATTAAGTGTAAATTTAATTAAGAAAGCTCACTTAAAGAAAGAGAAAACACGCGGGAAGAATCCAATGCACAAAGGTGACATTTTTCTTCTATTTTCTATTGTAGAAATAGTCACACACGCATTTAAACACTAATTTCAATTTTATATATAAACTAAAGTGCATTGATCAAAAACAATTTGTAATAAATAAAATGATATAATAGTAGGAAAATAATAAGACACAACTAAAAGTAAAAACACCAATACATATTTACACATACGGTACTTCAATATTTTGACGCTATTATAGCATCTTCCTCAGGAAGTAGTAGTAGTAAGACTAAACAGAATGGTGTTTTCAGTGATGCTAACTTGATTGGGAAGGATGAAAACTTATCTGGTGGAGTTAAAATTCTTTAAAGATTCCTCTTTCCTGTGTGGATAGGTGGTGTAAGTGTAGCCTATGGGTTGAAATCAACGAAGATTTAGGCTGGGTGGTTTTACATAGGTGGGCTTACTTAATTTAATTTACACTAAATAGTTTATTTTTTCTTTTTCTTTATTTTTAATAATTTCCATTATTATTAATATTATTAATAATAATTAACTAATTAATTATTTATTAATTCTTTTTATTTATTATTATTTGTTATTATTAATATTATTTATTATTATTGGACAAAATTCACAAAATTAAAAACCTTCCAACGAACTGTTTTCTGGTCACCATTGATGTCACAGCACTCTACACTAACATCCCTCATGTGCATGGAATGCCAGCAATGGAGCATTTCTTAGAGCGCAGACCTGGGTCCAAACCTAACACTTCTTTCCTGGTAGAGCTGTCTAAGATGATCCTTCAATTCAACAACTTTCGTTTTCTAGACAAACACTACCTACAGATAAAGGGCATGGCTATGAGTACACGCATGGCTCCTACATATGCAAATATTTACATGGGATTATAAGAACGCTTTTTACAGTCTCGGCCTGTCAAACCCTATCTATGGCTTTGCTACATGATGTCATTCACATGATCTGGTTTCACTCCAAATTATCCTTGGACATCTTTCAAGATAATCTCAACAATTGCAGCCCCGTAAACTTCACTGACAATAAATCACAGCATAGTCTTACCTTCCTTGTAAACAACCAAATTCACACCATTGTACATATAAAACCCACCAATCATCATCAATACCTCCACTACCATAGCAGCCATCCTTCATACACAAAAAGGTCGGTCTCTACCATTCAGTCTTGCCACCCGAGACGAACAGATAAGTTCAGAATCTGATGATTTAACTGAATATTGTAAACAACTCTCCACAGCTTTCAAAAGCAGAGGTTACCCCAAGCCTTCCATAAACATCCAAATCTCCAGGAACGACTATGACCCTCCAAAAAAAGATGAGGACATCCCTCTCACAACACAATACCATCCTGGTCTACAACATATCAACACCATCCTTAAAAGTGGTTACATATTCCTAACCAGTTTCACCCAGACTCAAAACCTTCTTAGTTTACCCCCAAGAGTCACTTTCAAATGGCCACCCAATCTCCACAATATTCTAGTCCATCCCAAACTTCCTGACCCCAAGAGAATCCGAGAAGAAAAAATGACTCCTAAAGGTTCATACCTTCAACAACGTGACTAAATTGGAATACAACATCCCTAATAATTACAATTGCAAAACAAATAACTTGATATATCAACTACAGTGCAAATCATGTGATGCAGAATATATAGGCCTCACTACAGGTTCTCTCAGACAGCGAATGAAACATTCATCATTTTGACTCAAACCACAAAAATCTGGACAAACCTGTACCCATTCATGCCGGTACTCACAACCAGGACTTTCAAACCTGCTACACCACCAAAATATTAACATCCCTTTTTGGATTACATATCTTCCAAAGCACCTTGTTTTCGAACAGCCTAGAATTATTTTCATAATGTAAGATTTTACACCCTATTGTGTTTTATATTTATAGTGTTACATTCCGTGACAGCCAGCAAGAGGTTAAGAATTTACTGACCAAGAAATAGCATGCATTTCCTGGTTGGTTTGTGTCCTAATTTCCACTATAATATTGCTAGACAAAATTGTTCATACATATTTTAACTCATTAACCAGGTCAAATGATAGGTGGTAATCTCTAAATTATCATCCTCAATCTGTGATCATACAATTTCAAGTAAGCTGTAAATCTTCAACAGGCTTGGCCAGCAAGTGGTGGAAAAATACATTACTTTAATTAAAAAATGACCAAGGCCATAGGCTGGAAACGGCAATGGATGTAAGTAAAGTAAGCTTTAAATATTGTTTAAAATTATTTATTTCTATTTATATTGCACATTTGTTATTCATTACAAAGTTTGAAATTGCTATATTAAAAAGTTCATACATAAAGTGATTTAGTGAAATAAAATTACTGATTCTAGGACAGAATTTATGAATCCCCACCAAATAAGTGTGAGACTGAATGAGCGTCGGGTCAAATCAAGTGAAGACAACAAGAAACTAGCTTATTTACTGGATCTGAAAACAATTTGTATTGGTAACTATGTTTTTACTAACAGCACATATTTGTTAGGGGTATGCAAAGTACTCTTTTTCAATTAGATCTGAATATACAAAATATTCTTGAATTTAACAGGTTGTCTACCAATACTGGAAATACTGGAATTTTGAATTAAATACATGAAAAATATTCAGCCTTTTTACATTGAGTGAAATGTTGGATTAAGCATTTTGAGACCCCCTGATATTATTTGGACTACTGATAATTCTATTTTGACCACCCCTAAGTTATATTTTGACCACCCGTCAATTACTCCTCCTCTGGTCTATCTTTTTTTCCCACACAATTAGTTTACCTTGTAGATGACCTTGCAGTGGGGATGTTTGCCTCACTTGCTGACCTTTCTATTCTCAGCCTCTACACTAATCCCTCCCGCCCCCCCTTCCCCTTTTATACTAGATAAAGAAACAAATAACAGTTTTGACTACACCAGTAGCCAACCTCTCCTTTACCCTCCCCCCCTCCCCCCCAAACTTTTAACAGCAGTAACCATTATAAGTGATCAGTTACTAGTAACTGCTCAAGTTCATATGAACAATATGGTGGAGATATAGTAGTTATTAAAATTGGACTTGTGGTTTAAACTTATAACCTCTACTTCCGAGTAGGATATTACCTCTCAGAATTACTCTAAAACTCTAATATCAGGACAATTTGGTCAAAATTTGAAATTTTCATCTTTTAACAATGGCTTCTAAAATGTTATTTGGTTTGATTTAGTTCTTTGATTGATCAACTTTATGATCCTCTGCATTGTATTACTCAACACCAACCATAAACATGAAGCATATTTGATAAACATTTAAGTTTTAGTAATGTTAGTCAATAATTTTTAAACTTAATTATTAAAAACAAAATATTCTAATAAAAATAATGTTATCCAAAATGTGCCACCCTCTAAAGCTGCCGCCTCTAGCTAGGCCCGTGTCTAGTGGAACTATAGTGTAAATCCGCTTCTGGCTCTATGCACTACTCTGATTGAATTGTTATTGTTATGTTATTTTTTTCCAGTGGATTTGATGTATGGTACAACTGTGGCCCAAGTGTCCCAAGACTCCAAGATAGACTGGCTGGAGCTGAATGAAACTGGTCACAAGCTGCTCTTCAGGGACAAGAAGATGAGGCTAACACTCTATGACATCAAAACTGACCAAAAACTTCCCATACTCAGTTTCTGTACTTTTGTGCAGGTAAAATAAAATGATAGGAGTGTGCGAAGATTCAAAACTTTGACTTGGCTTCAAAACCAATGTCAGCTTCGACTTGGCTTTGAAAAAAATTCTGGCTTAAACAATCACGGAGTTTTGCAAATAAAAATATTGCAATCTAAAATACTTTATTTATAGTAAACTATTGCCATTCTTAGCTGTTGTTTATATTACAAATTAATATTCATATGGAAAACAATCTAAAGTAATTGACTTGCAAGTTGTAATAACATAATTTACCAAATTAAAACGAAACATTACAAACAGTTGTTCAATAAAACAATTTCAAGTAATTTTAGTGCATAAAATAACCACAAATTTTATATATTTTTTCAATCAGAAAACAAGTACCAAAAATATTCAAACTTTAATTTGGTTTAGAGACTATTTCATATACTTGATTTGCGTTCACTTCAAACTTAAAAAAGTTGACTTGATACACCACTAAATTAAATACCCTCGTCCCAATGATATCTTCTGTTTATCTGGCCTATTGTACTGTATTGAATAGTGTCTACTAACACAGTGACACAATAAGGGAGAGTGGGCCTTGAAAAGGGACAACCACCACAGGGGCCAGCACCTGGCCTGGGATTGCAATTTTATTTTTTACTGCATCATAGTACCCATTTAGATTACATGCTTACATTAATTACACTAATGGAATAGGGGTGAGTAAGGTAGCATTTTATAGGAAATATACCCACATTTTAATGGAGGGAGAGTGGTTAACCATTTAAGGGATAAGCATCCTCAATACACCGGAACAGGATTCAAACCCCAAACTCATTGTCACCGGCAATCCAGTCTAACACGAGGGTGATGTTTTTTACCGTGCAACTACAAATATGGGTTGATTCACACAATTTAAGAATTTTATAGGAGGAGATTCAAGGAAAAAAACATTGATTTTGTAGTTTTTATATAAAACTTTTTTGGACAGAATAAATCAAATATTTTTTCATATTATGATGTCAACAACTCTTGAATATCTGTTGTGATAATATTGGCATTAGGTGATACACTTTTTAAATGAAGAGAAAAAGTTGTTATTAAATTCCAGAACATCCTTGACAGGTATTCAAGAAATATTGATATCACTATGTGAAGAAAATTAAATTATGTTTTTACTGGATCAATATTTTATTTACTTTTTTTATATAGAACACTAAAAAACACACAAGCACATTTTTAAGGACAAGCTTTTACTGTCACAGAAAGCTTCATCAGGTCAAGAGAGTAAATAGACTGATGCTCTTGGTTGAACTGCAAGGTTGACTGTCCACAGCTGACTGTTTTCCAGTTATGATATCACTCTATAGATGGCAGCACTATGAATAAATAGATAGATAGAAAAACTAATAATTGTGTTATACACAGTATAATTATTGTGTAATTGAATGTAATAATAAGTGTGCTGGTAGGAAGGAGAGGAGTTACCTAATGTTGAGTTTAGGGTCTTGTCTGTATTTGATGATATATTGTTGGGCCAGTTACCATATCCTTAGTTGTGAAGGATTGCATATTTCTTTGTTCAGGGATTTGACCACAACAAACAAGGAGTGAGATAAAGAGAACAGAGATCACAATTGGGGTAAACCAAAGAGAAGCGTACTGAACCCGCTGTCAGACACTAATATCGTTACACTACCCCCTCAGGTCATTTCTTCTCAAACCCCGAACAGATATCATTGATCTCCGGGTTTGTCACAATCGTGGGAAACTTTAAGAACGTTACTGAGATGGGCAGACTCTTTAACAGTCTCACAGTTCTGTAACCAGAAACCACTAATTTTATTTACCACAGTTGACCTTGGTAGTCTTGGGGGTAAAGTGCTTGCCTTAGGACACCGATGGTCGTGCAATCAAACCTAGCCGAACTAAGTCACAACTATTTGGGTGTCTTATAAGGCATAGTTGTCTACTACACCACCATTAAGAATACATGTCTGGTATGTATCTTTGGTAGCCCCCACTGCATTTCCTGTCATTCACCATTGTAACTCTCAAAACCCACTACTCCATGTTCTTTTATGCTCCTCAGTACCTACTTTCACTCATGCCATCATCCAGGTATTAGCATAAAACAAACTCAAATCTAATTCAATGTTGGACTCAAATTCATCATTAGGTTTGTCTTATCACATTACATCCAGTTATTATCCTTCTCGATGTTTATTATCTTTACCAGTATTTTAACATAGAAACAAAATTGTTTGGTTACCATTTTTTCCCCTAAATCTTTCACTTAGTTCTCAGAGTTGGTCCAAGACATTTTACTACAAACTATGGCATTATTTGACTGTCATTAGTTGCCTGTTCAGCCACTTTGCTGTACTCTGTACAGGGTGTCTACTATCCGGGAAAATCAGGGAAAACGAGAATCAGCCGGGAATTTGAAGTGATCGGGAAAAAACGGGAATAAGTCGGGAATTTGGTAAATCACAATAAAAATCCGGGAAAATGATATTTTACTCAAAATATGAAATACAATAATCAGTAAATTATAATGTAATTTTTTTTGTTTGTAGCTGTGTAATATATTTTTAATTAATAGTAAACAATTTTAATATGAATTAAAAAATATTCAAATTTTAAAATGTATTATTATTCATAAAAAAGGTTATAGAAAAATGAGGGTGAAGAGGGGGGGTGCGAGTTAGGAAAATGTGACATTATGGTGTGAACCACGAGCTATTTTAACAATATTATGATATGCTGCTGACTAAACAAGATTGAAAACACACACGGAATATTAAAGGTTTTGATTATTAAAAAAAAAAACATACACTAATTAAGCTACAATTAAACAAGTCACTAAATTAAATAAGTTAGACACACATTTAAAATATAACAAAATCAAATAAACAAATTAATAACTATAAAACACCTTTAAATATTTAAAATCGTCACAAAATGTTTTTTATTAACACAGGTCACAATAACAATCATTGTCTACATTACTTGCTTCTAAGGGTGGATGGGATCCCGAACCCTCGGGTAAAGGTAAGGAATTCCTGTTGGCCGGGTGGGAAAAACCCTTTCCCGAAAAGTTTCAGGCGGGAAACAAAACATAGTGCTCCAGAAATATGAGCATCAATCTTTTTAATAGCATCATACGATTGATAACACCACCATTTACCCGTCATTCATGCTTTAACTTACAGCCCCACTCAGAGGTTATGAACCAAACAAAGATATCGTGGCTAGCAAAATGTAACATGTTTCAAACTAATGTGGGATGGATTATCTAAGTTTCTGGTTTCAATATATGATATATATCAATTTATTTTATTGTTTTTCACTAAAGGTCTAACCTACTTTAAATGTTTTCACTTTAAGTTATTGAAATTAATTTTGTCTAAGACACTCATTAGACAATTTAATACAATAAATTTTCCTTGCTTGAAATATAGGAGTTGTTAAAATATATAAAGTTTGATTTGAACTATTCATTACAATACTTACTATTCATCAAGTTTAATTGTAAATACTCATTAAAAAATGTAAATAATAGGTTGCACATTAGACTAATTCCAAATTCAGATAGCCCTCAAATAGCACAATGGTTGGACAAGCTTCATCAGCCCTGATTTAGGGTATAAGCTAGGTACTTTCACATTTTGTCCATGCAATAAATCCAGTCACAGTATGCATTTATAAAAACAGTAAAACAGTCCTACTTTTACTGTTTAAAAGTACTGCTATGATTAAAAGCGAAATTAGTGTAAATATTATATAGGTAAGGTCATGAAGCCTAAATAATTTGAACTTAAAAAAAAAGGAAAGTACTGTACTATTCTTTCACTTTTTAAATTTAATGTCATAATTAGTTAATAATGTTAAGCAGGGCTAAAATAAAATTTGACATACTGTAAAAAAAAAAAAGAAGTAAATTCTTGTAACTATTGTATTTTTACTCTTAAAAAAGTTGATGTGATTTTGATGTAGATGTTACCATTTATTATGAGCCATTTTCATATGTTGCTGTCCTGAACCGTGTATCTTCAACTTATTGATAAAAATAGAAAATAACGCTAGAAAAGATTATATTTAAAAATCCAGTGAACATGAATAAAAATAGCATTATCAGCATAGGTCTTGTTTTATGTATCCAAACTAACGTGAAAAGCATGTGCTATCATAAAAAATTGGTTACAGCCACTTTAGCAAATTAGTATTATTTAGACAAAACACCAACTGACAGGATAGGCATAGTTATATAGTTGAGGGTAGTTTCCTTAAACCATTGAGTTTTCACTAATTTAATTAGTTGGATTAAAGAGAATGAACATCTCTTGTATTGTTAAACTGTTTTCCACTATTCTGAAGCTGTGATCCAAACACAAAACAGCCATTTCAGGGCCTAAGTCTGATTTCTGATTGATCTTCAACTGCAGAACCTACAACTAGTTTGCTGGTGAATTTACATAGGTGATATTCAAAGAAAAAGTCAAAACTTGCCTAGAATTAGAATTGATAAAATAACTCTGGGCAAGAACGATAAAGATTTCCCTGCTGGATTTTGTCCCCATAAGCTATGGATAAAATAAACTTTAGTTATTACAATAACACATGAATTATTTTATCTCCTCTCACTGATGCCAGTTCTGTCCGAGCCAATGATAGTTTCTTGTGGACCTGTTGCCTTCCCAGTGATGAAAGGGAAATCATGTAGGCCTAGAGTCCACAAGCTACTCACATTCACTCTCACACTTATAATGGTGGTTAATATGATAGATAATTGATAGGCTACATGAATGGATACAAATTATTGTGAATGCATTAAGAAAGTGATGATTAGGTCTACTAATATTTATCTTTGCCCATGCCCGAAGGAGGAAGCAAAGTAAATTGAATACACTATGGAACTATACTTTTAATAGAAAACTGAATATGTTATAGGCTTATTATTAAATCATTAGCTACTAGCTTTTTTATGAAACTGCATCTATAATGTGTATAGTTTTCATATCTATTTAAGAAAACTATTTATAATTACACCTAATAAAATTTATCAAATTCGTTATATTCTTTTTTTATAATTTAGGGTCATTACCTTAACTAATATAAATACATTTTACCGTTAATATAACCCTAATTAACTATATACATTTATGATTTAAAGTGAAAATATTAATAATATGGATTATTTATGTTCATCAAGTTCATTGCGACTCAAATGGCGATGCTTTGAAACTTGAAGCAAGATAATACATATTTTGATTGGCGTTCAACTAATTCATGGTGCTACCAACCCTATCATATTCATACCTAAATCAGCTATCATGGTTGCCAACACACACTATTCACACACTGGCACCTTTCAAAGTTTATATGTTGTCATACATGCCATAGTGGTTATGACATCCAGTTCTATGCTCGCAGTTATGACATCATGCCAGAAGATGGCCGGCATGCTTACGCCTGGCTTGGTGTATGACACCCCAAATGAAAAGATCCTTGCTTGACTGCAGGAAACAAAACAAGTGGCACACTGGGGCTCTAGCAGTTACTGCTGACTCATCACTGTTACTCTCTTTGTTAGACAGACTTTCTATTTGTTCTTTAGCAAACTTGATGGCTGGGATGGGGAGGGTGTTATTTTACCACTTGTAGAGAGCCGAACAAGTTGGGGAGGTGGTGACTTATTGTGTTCTGTCTATCAACAATGCTTTGTTAGGTTCAGCAAGTAAAAGACTTAGAGAAGAACAGAGATATATTATACTATCTTTTGTGGTGTGGAAAAGAGAGGAAGGGAGGAAAGGAAGTAGCATGCCAAGGTCAATCATGTATGAGGGATCAATGTGTCTATTGTTGCTGAGCCAGACAGGGAGTAGAGTATAAGGGGTGTTAAACAATCACCTTTGAGGGATGTCAAACCTAGATAATATTTTGGAGTTTCATATTTAGAACAAATTGAAGAGGTGCCAAACATTATGTTTTGTAGTATTTTTTTCCCTATGCAAATAATTAAATACAAAACACCATTATCAAAAGAAATTAACTATTAAAAATAATTTCCACACAAAATTTAATAAAACATGCTATTTGCAAACCTCTTTATTTTATTGTTATTTTTAATATTTTTGCTACCCTTTTTTTAGGACCGTGTCTTATAACCCGCTCCAGTTATACACCTATTTACCAGTGACTAGTGTGTTAGGAATAAGAAAGATTGAATTTAAAGGAGGTGTACCCACATTTGCATGTATAGAGTGGGAAACCATTTAGAAAAAAACACCCTTATTACACCCTGCCAGGATCAAACTACAATCTTCCTGTCATCGTCAGAGTGCGAGAGGGATGTTTAGACCATGCGGCCACCGAATCATGTTTTAATAATATAACTTTTAAAAGTCTTACAATATTAGTTTAGAAATAAATATATATTTTTAATCTAAAATTATTCTAAAGCGCAATTTTAAAATTTTCCTGTCCCGTCCTGAGTTCTGATATTTTGACTCATTTCCTGTCCATCCCTACGTGCATCATTCACTTAAGTCGCCATTGGTCTCCGTGCATGACACACTCTGTTGACATGCATTACATAACTGCTTGACTCGATTCACTTGCTAGACACTTCGACCCGCACACTGGTCACGCTGACCCTCATATTGGACACCCTGGCCTGCATACTGGACACATTGGCCCACTCTCTGGATATGCTGCTCCACACACAGAACACGTTGGCCCACACACTGGACACACTGGCCCATACACTGATCACGCTGACCCTCACATTGGACACGTTGGCCCACTTGCTGTACATTCTGGCCCACACTTTAGACATGCTGGACCACACTTTGGACACGCCAGTCCACTCACTCGGCTAGCCTCAACTCAGACTAGAGTTCCTCTGGCCATCACCAACCGTGTATATATAAGGGTCACAGTTAATAGTTTGGAATCCTCCATTTCTAAAATACTGGGTTAGAATAAACCCCCCTGGCCTCTATAAGCCCCTGTTAGTGAGACTGGTTGCATACCTGCTAAACAAGGAGTGATATAGAGAGAACAGAAAGCACAGTTTGGGTAAACAAATTAGAAGTCCACCAGTCCCACTTTAAGACACTAATTTCAATACAATATTCTCTTCTTAAAGTATTTTTTCTGTTTCAGTGGGTTCCTGGTAGTGACGTGGTGGTGGCTCAATCGAGGAACAACCTCTGTGTGTGGTATAACATTGACTCCCCGGATCAAGTCACCTTGTTCCCCATCAAGGGTGATGCAGTGGATGTTGTGAGGGCGGATGGGAAGACAGAGGTAGCTCTAAAGTGATTATAAAGAGATTGTGAATGAAGTGTTCTCAAAGTGTTCTTAATTTATTGAAAAATTAAATGTTGGTATCATCATCATCATCAACTGTTTCTAGTTTGTGTCTGGGTCAGTTTAGTAAAATGATTTTACCTCCCTCTATCCTTCCACCATTCTTCCTCCCTTATTTTCGTTCATTTTTCTTCTCTTACACACTTGTTTTTATCTGCTTCTCTCTTCTATTTCTCGGGCTCCCTTCATCCCCATTATTCTCAAAGACCACAAGAAGACCTAGAAAGATATGGAAGGAGCCGATAACAGTAAGTGTAAAAGTGAAGAGACGAATGGAAGCAAATGGAGCAGGAAGAATCGTGGAAGGACAGAGGAAGATGGAGACATTTTACTAAACTGACATGATGATGATGATGATGATTATTATTATGATGAGAGTGTTTTAGCAAGCCTTACTATAAAATAATATCTTATGACTTTTATTCCTTCAATTTGTGTGAGTGTTACTTGCACAGGTTGTGGTGGAGGAGGGTCAGCACCAGCTGGGATACGAACTGGACGAGGGACTGTTGGAGTTCGGCACGGCCATCCACGACAATGACCTTGGCAAGGCCATACTCTTCTTGGAGAAACTGGGGGACAAACCCGAGGCCGAGGGCATGTGGAGCATCCTCGCCAACATCGCCATAGCGACCAACAAACTGAGAGTGGCTGAGCGCTGCTACGCCGCTCTTGGGGATGTGGCCAGGACGAATTTCCTTAGAGAAACCATCAGCATTAAGGATCAGTATGCCAAGGATAATGGTAACTTTACCTACATACGGTTTTAAATTGTCCCTGTTGACCCTTTTGATTTTATATGAAACATGAGTTTAAGAAATATTCTGTATTGGTCTGAGTGTAGTATCTCATTACGGCCTTGCAAATAATAAGATCCTAAAATTTTGAAGGTGATCAACATGAAAAATAAAAGGTCTTGAATATGCTTCGTGGGCTGAGAGTGAGAGGGTTGGTGATCATGAGCTAAGTAATCATCATCATCACCCATATCCTCGGTTAGGGAAGGTTAACACCCAGAGAAGGTCTACCTGAGGACCTAGTCCCATTACTCAGGTGTAGGCAACAACAGGCTTAGTAAGCTGGTGGCCAAAACAGACAAAAACACTCGAGAAAGCAAAAATTGTTGACAAACAGCTACAAATAGGGACTCTGAACATTGGAACACTGACTGGAAGAGTGGAGGAGATTATGGGCATGATGGATGAGAGAAGAGTGGCTGTCCTGGGCCCGAGTGAGACCAAGTGGAGAGGGAGTAGCATGAGGTAAGTAGGTAATGGCTTCATTATTCATCGGATGGGAAATGATGAAGGGAGGAGAAACGGAGTAGGCTTCGTAGTGAGAGAAGGGCTGCAGGCGGAGGTGGTAGGGATGAATGATAAAATAATAAAGATGACATCAATTGACAAAGGAAAAAAAATGGCGTTGAGACAAGTGTATAAGTGGGGTGCCCAGCAGAAGAAAAATACAAGTTTGAGGAAGACCTAGAAAGGCACGTGGGAAACGTGTGTCAGGTAGTAATGGGGGATCTTAATGCAAAAGTACTAAAAAAGAGAGGTGTTTTTGAGGAGGTGTTAGGGAATGAAGAATGGAGAAAGAGAAACAAGGAGGCTGGAAGACTCTTGGAGCCATTTGCAAGAAATAAAATGAAAGTGGCAAACAGCTGGTATGAGAGGAAAGAGAAAGCCATAAGATCACTAGATATAGTTTGATTGGGGAGCAAAAGTCAGTGATAGACTCCATTATCATGGATGAAGAAATGAAATGGCTGACCACAAACATCAAGCTAATACCAAGTGTGTCCTTAGTGACCACAGGTTGTTGGTGACAGACATAAATGGATGGGTATGTAGGAGAAAGGTAGTAAGAAAAGAAAGAAAATTAAGGGTATGGAGTCTAAAAAATGAGGGGGAAAGAGAGCTTTACGTAAGAAAGGGAATAAGCTCAATACCCAAGGATGAGATGCAAAAGGGAGAGGTTGAATGGGAAAGGTTTAAAAACAGTCTGGTGAGATTTGCAGAGCAGGTATGTGGGAGGACAAGTAATAAGAGGAAGTGGAATGAGAGAGTGAAGGAAGCCATGGAGGAGAAGGGTAAATCATTTAAAAAGGAATTTTAAGAATAGAAATGAGGAAACAGAGGAAGAATATAGGGAAGATATCAAAAGAACGAAGCGAGTTGTACGGGAGGCCAGGAAGGATTGGATGCAAAAATGAACAGAAATTCTGGAACAATACATGGAAGGAAGAAAGAAGGTGTTATGTAGCCAACTAAAAGACAGGAGAAGGGAGAAGAGACAATAATTTAGAATGATGAATGAAGAAGGAAGAATGTTGAATATAGGAGAGGAAGAAAAGGAATTATGGGGTGATTTATTGAGAAGATGTTCAACCTGGAAGCGGAAAGGGATGAGAGTGAAACAGTGGAGAAGGAAGAAATAGCAGAAGAGAAGGAAAGAGGTGGATGATGCATCAAAGAGGATGAAACAAGAAAAAGCATCAATGTACCGTTCCTCACCCTACACCTAAAAGCTAGAGGCCACACATAGTCTAAAAGAAGGTGGATGGAATCTAAACAATTTAATATAACAAATAAATAGAAACAATTGCAATTATAAGAAATATTTGAATTATTTATTCAAGGTAAAGCAGAAAAATACATGGCCTCATAAGGTAAACTGAAGAGTGTTGAAAAACACAATTATGGCAGAGATTACACTTGCGGAGTACATTTGAGAATATATTTCACAAACTCAAAGTAAATTATTCATTCATATGAATTAGTCTGGAAGAAACCAAAGTATAAACCAAAATCGTTAACATAATATTGAAGAGCTTAAAGAGCCTCTTTCAAACTGTTAACAATGCACCTGAATCACCATTGTGATTTCAGACTAAACAAATTCAGATTTTAAGATTAAATTTAAATTTAAATTTAAATATCAATCTGGTATTTATGAATTAAACAAATGTTTGAGTTCCCGACATAACCCAAACTTCTGTGGGATTTAAAAATATCAAGTTGATATTTAAATTTAAATTTAATCTTAAAATTTACTGCTTAAGTGCAGTCTCTGCCTTGTGAGGCCATATATTTTTCTGCTTTACCTTGAATAAATAATTCAAATATTTCTTATATTTGCAATCGTTTCTATATCTTCAGTATAGTAAATTGTTTAGATTCCGTCCACCCTCTTTTAAGCTATTGTGGCCTCTAGCTTTTAGGTGTAGGGTGAAGAACGGCACACTATCTTTCCTGCAAGGGGGGAAGAATTGGTTCATTTGGTGCAGGTAGTAACCTTGTAGTATTAGCTAGTATGCTAATGTTACACCAGATGTGGACGAACTGATGGTCAAAATGATAAGAGCATTAGGTAAAGTAGATATATAATGCTTATACAGGTTTCTGAGACTGGTTTTGAAGGAGAACAAGGTACTGGAAGACTTCAATAAGGGAATTATAATACCTATTTTCAAGAAAGGAAATAACAAGGGGTGTACGAATTATAGGGGGATAACGCTGATGTGCTACTGTACAAAAATATTGGAGAAGATACTGGAAAAGAGAATAAGAAATAAAATGAAAGAAGGTGGAAAGAGGAACAGCATGAATTTGGGGAACAGAGGTCTACAATAGACATAATATTTGCCATAGGACAGCTGATAGAAAGAAGGTGTGAATATGGGAAAGTCTTGGTAGTGATATTTATGGATGTGGAGAAAGCGAATGATAGTGTGGATAGAAATAAAGTTTGGAAAGTGATGGAAGAGGCCTAAATGGAAAAAAGTAATTGTAATGAGAGTGGAAAGCATATGTGAGGATAGTAATAGCTGTGTTAAGACAAAGAGTGGGAGAATGAAGTGGTTCTAAATAAAATATGGATTGAAACAAGGGAGTATTATTTGTAATGGTAATATATTATATTGGAAGAAATATAATACAATTACCTCATAAAGCGAAAAGAGGTTTTCTTTATTGAGTTATATCATTGTAATGGTAATAGAAATTGTTGTTAACAAAGTGGCAGGAAAACTCGAGGAGGAAAGAATGAAAGCCATGATGTTTGCTGATGACTTGAAAGTATGGAGGGAGAGGTAAGAGGAATTACAGGAACAACCACAAGAATGGAATGAGGAGGTGAAAGAGTGTGGAATGAAATTTTGCATGGCAAAATGTGAAGTGATGGTAGTGAAAAGGAAGTGGGTAAGGCCTAGTAAGGCAAAAAGGTCGATGGAGTAGAACTGAGAAAAGTACAAAATGTAATATATCTTGGAAGCGTGATTGAGGCGAAAGGTGGAAGTAAAGGGGATCTGACGAGAAGAGGACCGCAGGGAGAGTTGTTTTACAGACGTGCAAGAAACCTGCTATAGAGAAGAGAAGTTTCCTTAAAGTGTAAGGATGTGTTGTACAGGGCATACCTTATACATATTTTCACATATGCAGCAGAAACATGGACAGTGACTGTAAGAGAGACTAGGAAATTGGAGGCCATGGGAATGAAGTTTGTAAGGACATTTTAGCTGTCACGAGCAGAAACAAGTTTAAGGATGTAGTTATCTGGGAAAGAGTGGGAGTGGGGGGCAGGGAGTACGTGAAATAGTAGAGGAAGCAAAAAATGAGATGGTATGGACATGTAATGATGGAAAAAGAGAGGACGCCAAAGAAAATGGGAATGAAGTATGTAAGAAAAAACTGCAAGGGAGGCCAAGAAAGAGATGGTAATAGCAGATAACAGAAAGTGTTCAAGTGAGAGGAGAAGAATGGGGGAGGGATATAGAAAGATGGAGGCTTTTTATTAAACTGTGTGTGTACAATGGGTTGTGATATGCAGTGCTAAAATAATTATCTTTATAATATTGCTTGGTTATGATAAAACTCGGTTCAAGGTTGTTTTTGGTTGATTATATTGCATGTAAGACACGGCCATAAAATTGCCACTATATTTCGGTATTAGTCATAAATAATATAAAGTTATATAGACCCAAATACTAATCAATAGGCTTGCCAATAAAAATGTCATTTTGAAAATTATGCTTACTATGCATAAAGAACTGTTCAACACATGCCAATAACTATGACTTTATAAGTTAATTGCTTTAATGATGTCATTCATGTATGAAGTGTTGGGCATGTATGTTTGTGATGTGACAGGTACTGATGGAAATGACTGTCCAGAGGTTTGGGCGCAGATGGCGCTTCTGAACAAGCAGTTCAAGGAGGCAGAGAGTATCTATCTGGAGCAAAACCAATTAGAGCGAGCATTAGACATGTACCGACGACTCCACAAATGGGACGAAGGTAAGCTGCCTTTAATGATTGGGATTTTGGTTCCCAATGATTTACTGACCATGATCATACTATTACTGTAGGCTAGAAAAACTAAGTGCTTAGTGACTATTAATATATAAAGTAGTGCAAAAAATTAATATAATGTGATAGAGAACTATGATAAATTCAAAATCAAAATAAAAAAAATCAAATACTTTTGAGTAGAAACAGGTTTAATCTTCTTCTTTATTGAATACAAATCTTACTTTTTTTTTCTTTCGAATCTTGAATCCAAATTTGAATACATGAAATCTTTAAAAATGTACAATTTAATTCAAAGTGAAAATATTTAAAACTGAATTTTAAAATGGGTTTTTAAGGCTTGATTCAAATAACCAATATTTTGTTTGTTATCTTTATTACATCATAAACAACAAAATAACATAACACTTTTTATTGGTAAATTAGTTTTAATTAATACAATTTTGTCACTTTTTTGTGATTTTGTTACCATCCCAACTACACAAGTCTATATATTTTCTTTTATCATTTCTTAAAATTGTCATATCAAGTCAAGGTTTTCATAATTGTTTTCAAGATAATTTTTTGAGATATTTATGAATCTTGAATAATATTTGAGGAATTCGAGTGTCCCATCTCTACTTTTTGAGTGTTCACAATCACTACTCGTTAGGGAATGTTAAGAACAAACTCGTCTATCCTGGGGAGGGGAGGACGTATCCTAACAACCATACTTGCACCCTTTATTTTAGCCCTGGCCCTAGCAGAAATGAAGGGTCATCCTCGCTTGGAGGAACTGAAGAGTGCACACATGAAGTGGCTCTTGGAAAGCAAGCAAGAAGAAAAGGCGGGAGAAATAAAGGAGAAAGAAGGGGATCATGAAACAGCATTAGTTCACTATCTGCGTGCTGGTCTACCCTCACTTGCCGCTAGGTACATAATAACTGTCTCAAATTATCACCAGAGTCTTTTGAATTTGTAGACTCCTTAGAAATTAATTTGTATTTAAAGTTAACATAAACCATTTTAAAAGTTGTAAGGAAATCCTCTTTTCACGTTTTGCATATAATTATGTTGGAAGGAAAAGGTTGTGTTTATTTCTTTTATTTGTTTGTATACTCTCTTTCCTGTATCTTTCATACATCACACTTTTATATTTTGAAGAAAGTACAGAAAAGATGGATATAACTCTATAAGGAAAACCACTTTTCGCTTTGTTCATTGGCAGCAGTGTAAAGTGTGAACTGTGTTCTTCTTTTCATTGTATAGGCCATATTGTGTTCGTCCCTCTTTTCTATGTTTCTATCCACCTTTCCTATACCTTCTTCCAAATATAATACAATTACCTCGTAAAGCGAAAATAGGTTTCCCTTATAGAGTTATATCATTATATATTCGCATCCATGTCCTTTTCCTGTGTTTGTCCTTTATGTTATACCTTTTACATGTTCCTATCGATGTGTTCTATCATTCTTTACCATTTTCCTTTTTCTCCTCTTTTGTGTTTTTTGGTTTTCTCTTTTAGGAAGTTGCGTTGCGAGTTTCACACTCCTCCCTGATGAGTTCCGATATAAAGAAACCTAGGTCGGGGGATTGGGCGGTGACGATCAATTTTCTTTAAGAGACATCCATTACCTCTTTGTCCATTGGCAGCAGTGTAAAGTGTGAACTGTGTTCTTCTTTTCATTGTATAGGCCATATTGTGTTTGTCCCCCTTTTATATGTTTCTATCCACCTTTCCTATACCTTCTTCCAAATATAAAAAAATAAAAGATGGATAGAAACATTTAAAAGGAACAAACACAATATGGCCTTTAAAATGAAAAGAAGAACTCAGTTCACATTTAACATTGCTGCCCCTCGAAGAAAATGTATTGTTACTGCCCAATCTCTCGACCTAGGTTTCATTCTATCGGAAATCATCAGGCGGGAGTTTGAAACATGCAATGCAACTCCCTCAATGAAGAAACCAAAACACACAAAAGGGAAGGAAAGGAAATTTGTAAATAAGGATAGGACACTTAGATAGGAACATTTAAAAGGAATAAATGAAACAAATTTACCTGATATACCAAAGAGAGATTTTCCTTATAGGGATGTATAAAACATATATTCATGTCCGATGTCCATTCCCTGTGTTTATCCTTTATGTTATTTCTTTTGCATGTTCCTATTTAAGTGTCCTATCACTCTGTACAAATTTCCTTTTCCTCCCCCTTGGTTTATTTAAAAAAAAAGCACATTGAAGACAATCTCAAATAAATATTATTCACCACTGCAAACCTTATCATTACAAGTAAACAAGAGAAAAATAAACGACAGTACAGATAAAAACTGGATCATTATTAGCATTGACAAAACACTCAACCCAGAAAGCTCAGATATCTGCTGTCACTCTTTTCCAGTTATGTACCGATCATCATGGCTTGATTTTGCACCTCTATTAATCTTCTTGTGCGGTGTTCATTGTAAAGAAGCTGGTTTTACAACATATGAAGATCATCTAGCCTAGTGTTCTGTGAATTTTTAAGTTCACGATAAACTGACCAGCCCAAATTTTTCGTGGCACACTCTTTTGTTTTGAGTATGCATACAGTAAATCAGATATAACCGTTTTCGTGACCACATGGTCTAAGGCGTCGCTCTCATATTGGACTAGACTGCAGATGATAGGGGTATCAGAGTTCAAATCCTGGTCGGGTGTACTGAGGTGTTTTTCATTACTGGTTTCCCACTCGCTCCACACAAAGGTGCATACAGTTCCTCTAAACTCAACCTTCCTCATTCATAAATAGTACTTGGGTGTGTAAGATGCGGTACAAAAAAATTAACCAGAACTAAAAAAGTATAGATTAATTGTTTCCTGAAGTAACTGTTGCACTTTTCAAGGTTGAAGTTTTTTTCTGTGCTTGCTTCTTTAACATTTTGAAATATTTTGTTCAAACCATTAGTAGTTTGGGTAAACCATTACTCTAACTTTGTCAAAAGTTTGATTTTATCGTATGTATTTAAAATATTACCACATCAAAATCATCATCAACTGTTTCCAGCCTGTGGCCACGTCAGTTTAGTAAAACGCCTCCATCTTCTTCTATCCTTCCACAATTCTTCTTTCTTTAATCTCTTCCATTCTTCTTCTCTCACTTGAACACTTTCTGTTATCTGCTATTATCATCTCTTTCTTGGCCTCCCTCGCAGTTTTTTCCTACATACTTCATTCCCATTTTCTTTGGTATCCTTTCTTTTTCATCTTCATCACATGAACATACCATCTCATTTTTGCTTCCTCTACTATTTCACGTACTCCCTGCCCCCCACTCCCACTCTTTCCCAGATAACTACATCCTTAAACTTGTTTCTGCTCGTGACAGCTAAAATGTCCTTACAAACTTCATTCCCATGGCCTCCAATTTCCTAGTCTCTCTTACAGTCACTGTCCATGTTTCTGCTGCATATGTGAAAATATGTATAAGGTATGCCCTGTACAACACATCCTTACACTTTAAGGAAACTTCTCTTCTCTATAGCAGGTTTCTTGCACGTCTGTAAAACAACTCTCCCTGCGGTCCTCTTCTCGTCAGATCCCCTTTACTTCCACCTTTCGCCTCAATCACGCTTCCAAGATATATTACATTTTGTACTTTTCTCAGTTCTACTCCATCGACCTTTTTGCCTTACTAGGCCTTACCCACTTCCTTTTCACTACCATCACTTCACATTTTGCCATGCAAAATTTCATTCCACACTCTTTATTTTTGCTTCCTCTACTATTTCACGTACTCCCTGCCCCCCACTCCCACTCTTTCCCAGATAACTACATCCTTAAACTTGTTTCTGCTCGTGACAGCTAAAATGTCCTTACAAACTTCATTCCCATGGCCTCCAATTTCCTAGTCTCTCTTACAGTCACTGTCCATGTTTCTGCTGCATATGTGAAAATATGTATAAGGTATGCCCTGTACAACACATCCTTACACTTTAAGGAAACTTCTCTTCTCTATAGCAGGTTTCTTGCACGTCTGTAAAACAACTCTCCCTGCGGTCCTCTTCTCGTCAGATCCCCTTTACTTCCACCTTTCGCCTCAATCACGCTTCCAAGATATATTACATTTTGTACTTTTCTCAGTTCTACTCCATCGACCTTTTTGCCTTACTAGGCCTTACCCACTTCCTTTTCACTACCATCACTTCACATTTTGCCATGCAAAATTTCATTCCACACTCTTTCACCTCCTCATTCCATTCTTGTGGTTGTTCCTGTAATTCCTCTTCCCTCTCCCTCCATACCTTCAAGTCATCAGCAAACATCATGGCTTTCATTCTGTCCTCCTCGAGTTTTTCTACCACTTTGTTAACGACAATTTCCATTACCATTACAATATGTATGGACAAAGTGTGTTATATTTCCAGGTTAGTGCAAAGCAACACAGACTTACTAAACAATGATGACATTGTTGCTAAAGTAGCGTCTGCATTGCTGCAAGCAGAGTTGTACGAGCAGGCAGGAGAGCTCTATGAAAAGGTCAACCGCACAGAGAAGGCCTTTGAATGTTATAGAAAGGCCAGAGCTTTCCCCAAGGCCATCGAGTTGGCGAGGTACATCACACCTTCAGGTAAACAATTGAAATACACTCATGTGGTTTGGGAAAATTATATAATATCATAAAATGTAGTGCTATGTGTGAATTTCTTAGGGGGTGCAAAGTCAGTCCACTTTTTTAATCGAATCAAATAATATGAGATATTCCCAAAGCGGAAACAAAGTTAAAATATTTAGAAAAAATGTCTTAAATGGGCGGGAGGGGGGGGGGAATGCATAGTTATAAAACTTTAGTTCACAAAATATTATATTGCAAAAATGATTAACATATTATGTCATCTTAAGCTGATAATTTAAGCTACTATCAAAACTTATAATTTAATTGTTTTATATTTTTGTCATATAAACAATAATTGATGATATACATTACGGGATAAAATGACACAAATTGAACATAAATGTGTGGTTAACATTGAATATGTTTTATTAATGAAACTTAGTAATTGTTGAATTTGGAATTTTACTTTCAAATTAAAGTCAAAGCTGACATATATTCAAAGCAAAGTTAAAGTTTTTGAAGCTTCACACATCATTATTATAAATATATTTTAATTCACTTTAAGTTAAAATAAATTTTGATTACGTTTGTAAATTCTTAAGAGAAACAAAATAAACTTATATTAAAGGTTTCTTTTGTAACTAAATTTTACTCCATAATGACACTATGTATATGTGTGTGCAAGCGTGTGTGGTAAATCATGTATAAAAAACCACCCTTAGTACCCCAGACTGGGATCGAACCCCGATCTCCCCATCTTTGACAGTCCAGTCTTTTGCGACAGTAGCACCTTAGACCATGTGGTCAGCGGGCTATAAATATGAATGAGTAGGCCCAATGGCTGTATGATTTTATAACAAGTGGAAATTGCGAAAAAAATATGGTAAGTAAAACTATAAAAAAAAGAGTTAAAATCAGTAAATCATCTTCAACTTGAGAAAATGTGGGTGGAAGCCAATTCACAAAGTTGATATTGTCTTCCTTTCTTCTGTCTTTGATGATAAAATCTCTCAAACAGAAGGTGATGTATTTTGAGAATGACGAGTTGTAGAGCTCACTTCAAGTAAACTGGTGTTTTTGTGACAGACGTAGTGAACCTGGAGGAAGAGTGGGGGGACCACCTTGTGTCCAGCAAGCAGCTCGATGCAGCCATCAACCACTTCATAGAGGCAGGGAAGAGCGTCAAGGCTCTAGAGGCCGCAGTAGGGGCACACCAGTGGAAGAAGGCTGTTCAGATCATTCAAGTCAGTTTACTGATGGTAGCCAAATACACTAATGGTTGGCCACAATTTTTCAATTAATATAAATCTTACATTGTTTTGACTATTCTTAGATAAAGTAGGCTCACTCCCATAGGAAAACATTATTTTTAACCCATGTTCCACTGAACTAAATTTTAAGGAAATTTGTTTACTTCATTACATTAATTATTATGTTAGCTTTATTAAGAAAAGTATTTTGAAATTTTACATTTATGTGTTAAAAATTTGTGTTGAGCATTTCATATAATAGGTATTTTAAACTTTTCTCAAATATTTATCAATCCCAATAGTTGTTAATTGTTGGTATGTAAATAAAGGAAAAATGGTATTAAACTCAACAGGCTAGGCTTACACACTTACTAAACAATTCTAGGCCTCTATGTTTTACTTTCTTCTGCTAAAGAAGAGAACTTAGGTACCTTGAAAATTTCATAGGTATGTGTTTTGTTGTGTTTCTAATTTTGAGCTTAGAGGCCTACAATTTTCTGATGTGTAGGCCCTGCCCTTTTATACTCTTCTCAATGTTTAATTTAATAGGTGTTAATTAAATTACTAGGACTATTCACTTAGGTTTCTTCATCATTTTACTAAATTATATAAACAAAAACCTATAAAAATATCCATTATATCTTGAGCAACTACTGCTACCTAGTATCAATGTTTTAAACTTGAACAACTACCTCCACCAAACAGAAGTCTTTGGAATTATATAACTGACTTTCAACAAAGATAGATCTCACCTTCAGATAACATGAGCTTTGTGACTGGTTGTCAGTTAAATGTAATACTATTGTATATGCGATACTTTATTTGTATAGATGACTCATCTTTATGTTCAGGTTATTGAAGATGTGGAGGGTGTATTGAAGCACTATGAACAATTAGGCAAGCATTTTGTTGCGACTCAAGACTTTAAGACAGCAGAAATGCTCTATATAAGAGCTGGGATGTTCCAGGAAGCTATAGCGATGTACAACCAGGCAGGTAAATACAATATTGGTCATCCAGGTCATCCTCAATTTAAAAAAAAAATTGTTGTGGCACCAAAGGTCTCAGATTTTGATGAAACCTCGTTTACTCAATCCCTCCATGGTGATAGCTAACCACATCAAATCTTTTCCCTCTAGTTCATCCAGTGTTTTTTTACAGCCCTTCAAAATTTCATCGAGTGCTCATTTTTTACCGCTTCTGAGTCCTTCCATACAAGCTGAGCTTGCTTACCACATTATTTTTTTATCTCACTCACAAATCATTTAATATCTTTGAAATTTAAAGTTTCATCAATGAAAATAAGACTAGGGTTATATTTTAAAGATTGAACATTTGTAGCACCAGGAAAACATTATAAACAGCGAAAACCAACTTAACCCTAACTCGTTAAATGGAAATAATATATAAATAGGATGTTTCCTAATTATACTGACAGTGAAAATACATAATAAAAATTAACACAAAGGGTAAAATATTTAAAACATGAAATCTAAGTTATTTGTAAAGTCCTTTGTTATTATAATAGATGGCACTTGCAAGCCGATTACATTAATTGAATTAAATTTAACATATAAGTGATATATGATGCAAACACATTATATTATCTTATAAATGTAGAAAACTATAGGCCAAAAGTGCTTACTCACTCTACATTTACTTTGTTGTGTATAGCATGTTTTTTGATTCTTTTCCTTGCTATAATGTTTAGTATGAACATGGTATAAAGAGTGGCATGTAAAGTATAAATACATTTTGTTGAAACCAATATTGAAAAAAAACTGTATTACTGATACTATCTGTCAAAAGTGATAGCTGCTTGTAAGATAACTTGGTATGTGAATATATCATGGTCTTGCTAATCTGAACAAGAAATTGTCAAAGATGCTCAAATTATCAAATTGATTGGATATAAGGGACGATAAAAATAAACACTGTGCTATAAATTCATGTAAAAACACTAGCAAGACGAATAATCAACACCTGGTTATCATGGCACAGTAAAGAGAAAACACCATTAAGACAATGAGTGGGTTTGGAGGAAGCAAATTTATGGAAGGTTTGAATTAGCGTGTCTTTCGGAATAGCACAGGTTCAGATTATAAAGATATTGCTATATATGAAATTTAAGTTTTAAGAGAGTTTGTAACTATCATATTATTTTTAACTAGAAGAATTACTCAGGTAATGTTTTTTTTGCTTCAAGCAGTCAGATAAAAAAGTCTTTGTTTATTTGTTATGGCCCAGTTTTTATTAGATTTAAAAAATCTAATAATGGTTTAAATTAGGAGGGATAGCCAGCACACTTGCCTAGGTGATACTGGAGTAGAAATTGTTTAGATATAACACTAAAAAACACATAAACACATTTTTAAGGACAAGCTTTCACTGTCGCAGACAGCTTCATCAGGTCAAGAGAGTAGACTGATGCTTTTGAGTCAGTTGTGGACAGTCATCCTTACAGTTCAATCAAAAGCATCAGTCTACTCTGCTGACCTGATGAAGCTGTCTGTGACAGTGAAAGCTTATCCTTAAAAATGTGTTTGTATTTTTTAGTGTTATATCTAAACAATTTCTACTCCAGTATCACCTAGGTAAGTGTGCTGGCTATCCCTCCTAATTTAAACCATGATTATAGCCTAGTGCTCCATAGCACAAAAAATCTAATAAAAAAATTTAAAATTTAGGTTTTGAGGTGCACATATTTGTACATAGGGGCTAGTATTTTAAAATTTTAACCCTCTGCATATGGTAAATCATGCAATGCTCATGACACAAACTGACTGACAAACTCTTGTGAGTTTCCCCTTTCACAGTGATGAATTAGTGTACAGGGGCTGAATGTTGTATCTGCTCTAGATTTAAATAAGTGTATAAGTTATATATATAAAACTCAAATCAATCAAAAGAAAAGAGCTACTAAAAAAATTATAATACTAAGTATTATCCTCTTCCTTGTCATTACCATCACTGCACACTTTGACGTGCTAAATTTCATTCCACACTCTTTCAATTTCTCATTCCATTCCTGCAGCTGTTCCTGTACTTCCTCTTCCTTCTCACCCCATACCATCAAGTTATCAGCAAACATCATTGCTTTCATTCTTTCCTCAAGGAAATTTCCCAATTTAATATCAAGAATGACAGAAAAACAACACGATATACAAACAAAACATGCCACACAGATATATTTTTATATTTACCAGCAGCTGTCTGTTGTTGTTTTTTCATTTTTTTTTCACCAGGCAATTGTGTAGCTATATTTAAATTCGTCCCTAAGGGCTCTGGGTTTGTGTCTCTACAGGGGACTGGGATAGAGCTCATAAGCTGGCCAGTGACCATCTCGACACTGCACAAATATCAACCATGTTTGTTGGAGAGGCAAAACAGTTGGAGGCTCAAGGCAAACTGAGAGAGGCTGAGAAACTGTACTTGGCTGTGTCAGAGCCTGATATGGCCATCTCCATGTATAAGAAACACAGCCAATATGATCAGGTAAAAATATATCTTTCTTTGGATCGGTTGTGTGTATGTTTCTGTACTTTCTTACTTTCTTTGTTTACCCTGAATTGTAGCAGTCTTACCTTAACAGACTATGCGCCATAGCTGAACATTGAAAGGTTAGTGTTCTGCGTTCAATTCTTGTGTTCAGGTGTAACTTTTAAATTCACGAATATGATATTTATGCAGCTATATCCCTAACCTAAAGATAATTTATATTTTATAAGCTTTGCTAGTTTTTTGCAATTAATTGTATGTGAAAGTAGATCTTGTAACTTTTCTAGCTTACTATACAAATAGTACTGTGAGGTTGTTGCCAACCCTTGAAACAAGTGTTGAGTTCTTGCGCAGATGATGCGTCTGGTATCCCAGCATCACGCTGACTTGGTGCAGATAACACACCTCCACCTAGCGCAGGAACTGGAGGCAAGTAGTGACTGGGGTGGAGCAGAGCGTCACTATCTGGCCGCTACAGAATGGAAAGCTGCTGTGAACATGTACAGGGCTGCTGACATGTGGGAAGATGCTTACCGGGTGAGTCAGAAAATAGACTCGAAATTCGCTACAGTTAGAGAAACTAGGTTCTCTTGACTTGGACTTGGCCGGTTGATATTCTAACCTTAACAAATGGTTTTCCATATTTAAAGTAGACAAACACAGGTGAGTTTCCTCATAATTAGTTTCCCCATTATTTCTTGAATCTGGCAGGAACAATTTATTTTTAAGGATGAGCCCTTCAAATCCTCAAATGCTTATTGCGATTTGAAGATTTAAGGATTTGAAAAAAAAAAAAAACCTTTTTGATATGAAAAAATATTCTTTTGGGGCGATTATGACATTTACTCTAGGCTTGACCCCATAGTATAATAGGACAGACCTAACAACCACACCCCCCATATTTACCAGTTAATCTGAAACAAAATCAGAATTTAAAAAAATAATAAACATAAAGTTCAACACTTGTTCTGATCTAGTTTTCTAAGATTCAGATCCAAGATTCGGAATATTTAGGATAAATGTAGATTTGAATTAGAGAAAATGTAGATTCGACCCATCTCTGCCATTTGTTAAAAAACTAAGTAGACCTATATGTGAATGGTAGGAGTGGAGTGCAGGGGGGCTTGCAGATGGTGATTCTATGGGTCAAGTTGTTTACATGTTGTACTGTTATAGGTGGCACAAAGTAGTGGTGGAATGCAGGCGGCCTTGCAGGTGGCGGTGCTATGGGCCAAGTCATTGGGGGGAGACTCTGCAGCCAAACTGCTGACAAAGCTGAACCTTCTAGAACCTGCAGTCAACTATGCCTGTGAGTTCTATCAGGTTAGTGGTTGTTGCTAAGGGCTTTTGGGGCAGGGATATGTAAGCTGGACAAGAAACTCTTATCAAGTAGACATTCCAGACTAATGTTATCATAGGAATCTCATTGGAGACTTTAAAGACTGAGGGGGCTGCATTTCAAAAATGTTTCACTGTCTTAATTAAAATGAATTTCAAGAGGTTGACCTCTGTGGTCTTAGGGTCAAGTGCTCGCCTCATGACCTAATCTTCACGGGTTCAAACCCAGTCAGGGTTGGCGGATTTTTCTAGAGCACAAAAATGTGTAGCACAATTTCCTTTGGAGGGGAAGTAAATCCATTAGTGCCATGTCAATTGTCTCATGTAAAATAAATCTGGAAGGTATTTGAAAATACCTTTCCTGGTTAAATTGGTAGGCCCTTTAGCTTTTGCTCATAAAAATTCTAGTGTGCTGATATTTTTTAGTATTACAAAAATAAAAGAGTAAGCAACTTTATTTTTCACATAAAATCACCTCATTTTTTTTTTACCAGAAATATGAAACCTTTTATATGCAGCAGCAATGTGTATGTCAGGCTTTAAACCTTGTGCTGAAGTAATTTTCATAATTATTGATGTGTGTGTGTGTGTGTATGTATGTAAGCCATGACCTCCTTATGTGCTTGTTTCCTTTTCATGTGAGAAAACAACTGTCAACATATGTATATGTAGCCAAACATTTAACGTATTTGGTCCACGTAAATTAAATAACTTTTGAGAACTAACCTAAGTCGAAGAAGTAGTAAAAATGTTACACACCAATCTTAAATGTTAGAATCCCCCAAATTATACAATTTTTTTAATTATTCTATGTTCATTATATATTGGTCCATAATACCGCCCAGAAGTCACAAGGTATACATGCCTGATATAGAGGACACTTTTAAAGTAGTGTGGGCTTAAGCTTAACACACTAAATCTTAGAGGTCAAAACCTCCAAGATTCAAATCTTTATGAAAGTTTTCTGTCAGCAGCATTATAAAATAAAATAGTTTTCTTATTATGATCAAACATTCTTTAAATAATCAAAATAGAACATAAATCAAAAGTAAATAATACTAATTTATGCTGAGCTATCAAAGACATATTATGCGAACATATAATTTACTTTCGAAGTTACAGTTGACCAATATTGGATTTTACTAGGGATGGGACCCTCAAAATCACACAAGTGAAATTTCTTCTAGAGCTCTAACGCCGCTGTTGGTGGTTCAAAACAAATTATAATTATAGTACAAACTTAACAACCAGTCTTCAGATCATTAATTTAACACTTAACTGAATATATGAATGTTATAATTAATGCATAATAAGGAATAATGTAAACATTTAGTTACTATTTGTATTTTCTCTTATGTTCATAATTTTTTTCCAAGATTTGGGCTCGATTTCAAGATTCTAAAATATATTGGAGTTTTGGATTTGAGATTCTTAAAGGTTCTTAAAATAGCAGATTCGGTCTAACTCTAGTTTTTACTCTTATTGTTTAGTTATTATATTTGGGTGTGGTATTCTGTGTGTGCTATTCCAAGATATCCATTGCAATTCTATCATGGAAGATTGCTTACTGTTGTTTAATTTTTCGTTAAAAATTGATTTGGTTTGTTTAGCCGTGTTGTCATATACCTAAGACATTGACTAAAAGTTTGCCTTTGCTTTAAGTTTGTATTGATTGTTATTATTTAGTTTGAGCTGGCATTTGAGCTAGTTCGTGTGGCCCTGCCAGCACGTCTCCAAGACATCCACTACAAGTATGCCATGGCCTTGGAAGATGAGGGGAAGTACCACGAAGCAGAGGAACAGTTCATCAAGGCAGATAAACCAAAAGAAGCTGTTTTAATGTGAGGATCAATAACTAAACACTTAAACTGAATGTATTAATGTTTTAACAAATGAATTATAAGATATAATTTTAACATTTAGTTACTAATTGTGCTTTATATTATTCTATGTATATTTCTAAGATTCATATTTGGATTCCGATTTGAAGATAAAGTGGAGATTCAAATTCTTAAAATAGTGAATTCAACACAACTATATATACATATATGTGTATCTATTAGTGGTTATTGCTCTGACTAGTTGGAGTTATGACCTTGAACTGCAGGTATATCCACACTCAGGACTGGGAGAGTGCCCGTCGAGTTGCAGAGCTGCATGACCCAGAGTCTGTTGGGGAAGTACTGATTGGTCAATCCAAGGAGGCTTTTGAGACCAAGAACTATCCCCAGTTTGAAACATACTTGTTGCGCGCCCAGAAGCCAGAGATAGTAGTCAAGCAGTATCAGGTAAGGTCATCAGCTTACTCTCATTATCATCATCATCATCATTAACTGTCTCCAGCTTGTGGCTGGGTCATTTTACTAAAATGCCTTCATCTCCCTCTGTCCTTCCACCTTTTTTATTCACTTACTCTCGCCCATTACTCTTCCCTCCTTCACACACTTACTCTCTTATCCGGTCTCCTTTGTGGTCTTTTCCCTCCAAACTTCATCCTCGTTACAATCCTTGCAATTCTCTCCTTTTTCCTCCATACTCATTACATGACCATACCATTTTAGTCTTGCTTCCTCTACTATCTCATGTACTCCCTGTACTCTCACTCTTTTCTGGATAACTTCATTCCCAATCCTGTTTCGCCTGGTGACAGCTAACATGCTCCTCACAAACTTAATTTGGCCTATATTTTCCCAGTCTCTCTTACATCCAATATCCATGTTTTTGCTAATTGTGTAAATGTAAGTACAAAATACACCCTACACATCACTTCCTTATACAAGGAGACAACAAAGTGTGTTATCGTTTAATGTATTTGGGGTTCTAAGGCGCAAAGAAACAAATGCTCACATAACTAACTTAAACAGGAAGCTGGAATGTGGGTGGACGCTTTGCGTGTGTGTCGTGAGTATCTGCCCGCCCACCTGCCCGCTCTGCAATCACTTTACGAGCAGGAAGTGGGGTCATCCTCAACACAAGATACATCTGGGTACCTTGCACAGGCACAACAATGGGAACGCACCGGGGACTACAAGGCAGCTATTGAGTGTTATCTCAAGGTAAGGCACTTAGTTTGTATGTATACCAATACACAAAGTGCGAAATCAGAGTGCAAACGAGACAGAAAATTGTAATAGCAGGCACCTACTTTGTATGTTTAAGAAAAGGAGGATTACAATAGAATTTTAAGCATTTAGTTATTTGAAAGTGGATTTACTCATAGATTTAATTAATATATTGTATTGATTTAGTACTAAAATATGCACACATCACCCATCACTCTCATTAAACTGATGTGAGATAAGTTGTAACAGAGTAGGTGTTCTAGAAAGTGTACCTAGAATGTAATTATTAACAAAGTAGAGCTTGATCAATAAGCATACCATTTACATTGGGAGTAGCGATCACTTTTCTTTTGTAAAACCAATATTTTTATTGTTCTCTTTTGCATGTTTTCTATCCACCTTTCCTGTAACTTCTTCCAATCACAAGCCATAGTTCAAATCTATTAAAATAATATCGACGAAATAAATACATAGGGAATACGAAAACATCCTGAAAATGTCTAGGACTGGACTTATCCTGACGGCATTTAATACAATATTCTAGGACATGACTTTTCGTGAAGGCGTCCAATTTAATGGTCAAATCGTCTTCAGAATCATCGGGCTTAAATAGTGTTTCTAGTTGCCTGGGGTTGAAAGAGGGGGAAGGGGGGCAGGGGGTGTTACATATACGTCGGTGACGTCGATGTATGAAAATCATCACGTATACCATCGATCAAGTTTGGATTGGCTGGCCTCTCTTCATCACGTCCGCCAGTGTTGACAAAAGATCTTTTTGACCAAAGCACCAGTGACATACACACATCACACGCTGTCTTGGTGGTAGATTCCGTCTTGCCCGCAGGGTGGCAGATTAGTCGTAATTCCAGTACTGTTGTGAGCGTCTTTCCTGATTCCCATCAGAATCACTTTGACTTGTACGCTTGGCACATAAGATGCAGTTACACCAAGGCTTGTTTGTCCCACTCTTCAATTTAAGACGCGGCGAGTACAGTCCAGTCTTGAAGGTTGTTCTAGCCAGAAGATACAAAGGGTAAGTACATGAAAAAAATTTTCATTGCAGGGAGTTTATTCTTGTTTGATATGGCTTAGTATTGTAGACAGATTCTACATTGGACTACAATAGAGAAGATTACTAATGCAGGAAGTTTATTAATATTGCGGTTTCATACGGAGTGGGTAGTATGACTTGAAGATTAGTATAGGGGTTGTATGATGTAAGATCACGAAATGTTACGGTACTTATAACATTTACACTGATAGGATGGATGTGTTATTCAGCTTATTAACCTTTCTTAGTCTATCCTGCTCTCTCCCCCACATGGTGTATCCTGGTGGAGGTTGGATGTAGAGCTCGGCGGAAGCCACATCAGGTACAAATAAGAGACAAGAGCTTGGCCAGGGAATATACCAATGAGCTTGGAAAAGGGCCTGATTAGTACGAGAGGCTGGAAGTCTAGAATTGGTGGCGGATGAGTCATCATCTCCCACAGCCTCATTTATCAGACAGCTGGCTATTATTTATTGGCAATCATAAAAACTTGCGCAGTTTTTCAGTGATATTTAACTACAGATGCCTAGAAGGGATACTGATACTTTAGGGTCCCACTTCATGGCGTTCCACTAATACAGCGGTTTTCAATTATATAAATGTTCACTATGTTCGACGCTTGTCTTACTCTTACTATGCTTTTTGGCACGACGCGCGCAATCATTAACTTTGGGCACCATCTTATGTCGGTAATTCATTCTGTTTACAGTAGTTATGGGCACTATCAAATGATCATTTGATAGTTTTTATTTGATTGTTTCCAAACATTTTCATTCAACTAAATGATCTAGTGCACACTTTATATGATGAAACCTGGGTCGGGGGATTGGGCGGTGACGATCAATTTTCTTTAAGAGGCAACCATTACCTCTTTGTCCATTGGCAGCAGTGTAAAGTGTGAACTGTGTTCTTCTTTTCATTGTAAAGGCCATATTGTGTTTGTCCCCCTTTTATATGTTTCTATCCACTATTCCAATACCTTCTTCCAAATATAATACACTTTATATTAGGATAGTGTAACTATGTTATTATGATTTGATATATATTAGAAAGTTAAAAAAGGCTATGTTCTTCTTTACAGCAGGGCTCTGTAACCTAACATGTTGTATGAGTGGGGGGCCTACTGTATTCCATTAAAAGTAGATGTCTTTCTTATCACCCAAACAAATGAAAAGCTAAATCCCTATGTTTTGATCACCCCTATGACACACTACTCAAAACCCTATGTAAAAGTTGATCAAACGTTGAAGCTTTTTAGTTGCACAATTTGCCACTATATGAGAAAGCGTTGTGATCGTTGCAGATAGTTGTGACATTTTATAACAACAGCTGTTCAGATTTATATGATTTTATTTCTGCACATTGGCTTTACATTTCAAAAATAAATATAAATGTAAGCTTCCAGATTGTTTTAAAACTGATATGTCAATGTTTATACGCCCTCAAATTTCGAGAGACGTGATTGTGAAAAAAATACAAGAAAGATTTCTGGTCTCGAGAACCTTAGAAAAAAACAACTGATAGATTTTGTGAAAAACATTTTTGGCCAAAAGATAGTCTACGAGCGTGGATTGATGCAGATAGTGATGAAAGAATTTTGCAAAATGGAAGTGTGCAATTGCTTTTTATAATTTAAGATTAGTTTTTCTCTTAATTATTTCCACATTGGTTGATCAATGCTTGCAATAAAAACATCTGCTAGATATCAGTTACCACCACTCCTATGTCGTTGGCTACTTGTATGTTTATTTATAACTGTGATTTTTCTACTGCTTTAATTTTAGACATTATTTATATGCCAAAATAAAAAAAAGTTATTTTTAATTGTGGATGGTGCTCTAGAACTGATACAAATAAAACACTGTATTTTCTCAAAACATCAAATCATTAAGAAATAGCCATTACCATTTATACTTGCAAGTAAATGTCAAATAAAATGATACTATAATCATATTTAAGCCTATTTAATATAATTTGATTTTGTAATATTCAGACACCTCATTAGAATCTAAATCCAGACAAAGGGCCCAAACAACAATTTGTTTATTTGAACACTATTGTTCGAAGCTTGAATTTATTTGCACATGAAAGACTAGAAGGATTAAATAAAAAGAGGATGATGTTCAAAAACCTTACCTATACATATTTCCCTTTTTGTTGTTAAATATTAAAAAGTTGATAATTTTTTGTATCAATGCACTCATAAAGATATGGAGTATCAATAGAAACTAAAGTTATATTATTTACATTCGAAAGTATTTAACAATATCACACTAAAAAAATAACACTATTTGTTTGGATTTTTTTAATGGCACTTGCCACAAAAGTAATAAATTTTCATAGGGGACTGAAACTGCTCATGACATGTTAAACTCTCTTAATATGACTGCACTATAACTTGGTAGTAGCACTCAATATGTTGCTGCAAGTAATATTACTAAAGTAATTTAATTAAATAATATTTAGGGATGATACTATCAATAATTGTCTTGGCGCTTAAGTCAAATATAGCATTTGAAAAATGTCTACTTGAAGGCTGGAAAGAAACCTGGGACCACTGTAAAGACAATAGTACCAAAGTACTATGTTTAAATCTAACTTTTCATATGATAAAACATTATTGAAATTGTATAGACTGTATGCAAGAACGAAATGAGTAAAAAGGTGGGTGGTATTGTCTTGCCTCGGTAATGAACCTTCTGCAAGAACATACCCTCTAAGAGAGCTAATTAACACCACTCACACTTTCGAATGTAATTTTTTTTTAAATCCACTCAAAAATCACACTTCTCATTCACGCTTCATGTTTGCTTATATCATTCTTGCATTCTACTGTATCCTTTTATTAAGGAAAGACTCTAATTTTCGTATTCAGACAAATAACCCTAAATGCTACTCATCAGGATTAAATCAAAAATCCCCTCAGTTTTTATTAAATATATGGTAAGACTGATTGATGCCGTAGTGCTCTCATACATCAATCCTTTATTAAATAATAATTTATAGTCATGATTTATATGATCAAATTTTACCAAATAAATAATTAGCATGGGATTTATAACACAGTATTTCAAGTTTAAATGATCTTACATCGATGAGCAAATGATTAATTGTAATTTTTATGCTATCATTTGTTGTGAGCTATTCATTTTATTACTAGTTATCACATTTGGGATAAAATAATTACTGTCTAGTAGTAAATTGTATGTTTGGAGGTTCAAACTTCTCTTCAAAATTTAAATTATGTGCGCGCTACTCTGCAATGACACTAACACCATTTGGCTTCAATGTCTGATCACTGGCACTAAAGAGTAGCCAGCTGCCAGACCTGTATATCTTAGATTCTGGTTTTGATAAAAAAGCTTAAAGAAAGTTGTTTTGATTTTATATTTTGTATACATTTAATCATAGGACAACAAATTTGTTGGATTGTGTCAAAATTTCAACTAAGGCTTTAATGTGTGAATGTGTGCATACTATATACACAATTTTCTAAAATAAATGGTGTTTGTGTTCTACTTCAGGATCAAAAAGAACATGAGTTAGGACTGTATGTTTTCAGTTTTTTCATGACAAAAAAAATTGTTGGACAAAATAAATCAAGTATTGCTTCAATTTAGTTTAGTTTTATACGTGTAGTAATCTCAACACTTTTGAATATCTGTCATATACATTGTTTATTTTGACCAGACTATTTTTATCTTAATTTAATAAGTTTGTGGTCAAATAAATGCTTTAAAGATCATGAAAAGTATATTCAAGAACTGTTGATTTACACACACAGGTGAAAATAATTTTGAAAACGACTGAAAATAAAACTGATAATGTATAATTAATTTTAATTAGTTACACCTATCACAGACTCTGCCATAATGTTTAGATGAAAATTTATCCTGAACACGGGATGAGCCCTGAATTGCTCGGTGGTAGAGCATTGGCGTGCTAAGCCAAAGGTCTCAGGTTCGATTCCTGTGTTCAGGTGTCATTTTTCTATATTTTCGAATAAGACTAAGGCCCGTATTCAAGGACGATGCTGAGCACGGCCAGAGTACAGGCAGAGTATGAGCCTCGTGCTAGTACGATCTATGACGCAATATCTTGAGTCTCGCCAGAGTCTGGTCCCAGGCTGGCTCAGGCTATACTCTGCCTGTACTCAGAGGATATTTCCACAACATGGTGATGTGCGCATAGACGATCGAGACACCGGTTTTCACGACAGGCCTCATGCTCTGCTAGTGCTCAGCCTGTACTCTGGCCGTGCTCAGTATCGTCCTTGCATACGGGTCTAAATTACAGCTGATCTTCGTAGTTATAATCAGTTATCCCCCAATCTTCACATTTCATTTATATATATACACACACTTAATTGTATAGCAAGCGTATAACCCGAACGGGTAGTAAGACGCGGTGCTAATATTATTATTATTATTAATTGTATAGCATTGCTTTATTCCATAATCTAAATTAATTGACTTATGGTTCCTCCGTATGGTCAATGCCATAATTATAATGCTTTGCAACCTGTGTGCTGATATTCATTAATTGTATACACTCAAGCAATATTTTATTTATCTTGACCAAAATAGCTTTCTATGGCTAAAATTGAAAGCTAAACTCTCGTTTCCTTCCATCCCACCCTAAATATGAAATCTTTATAAAACACAGATGAAAATATTACCACCATTTGAATGCTCACCGTAGTTTCAGCAGTATATTCTATGCTGGTTATTTCTTGATACATCGTAGTTTCAGTACAAATGTCCCTACTAGATTCCCCATATATATAGGCTATTTTTGCTGCACAAATGTTGAGCAGCGTGTGATCTTCTATTGGCTTAGGTAAATCCAACCAACACAAAGAACGAAGCGACTGTAGTGCAGGCATGGTCTGAGGCAGCCACTCTTGCCAACAAACATCTCCAAGGTCGTGAAGCTGTGCACGTGGCAAAACTCCTAGGTAGGCATATCACCTCAATATTATGTCCCATCCATGTCTCACTGTGCGTCCATTCAACATAGCCACATATTTACACTAGGGGGGTAGACATTTCAGAGTAGTGTCTAACCACATTTGTTTGAAGGAAGAGGGAAAACCTCCACAATATACCTGACCAGGATTCAAACCTTGACTCCCATCACCAGACAAGTCATTATCCTCATATCCACTGGTGAATGCTATAAAGGGTTGTGACCTAGCGGTCTAGGGGTAAGGTGTCAGACGCCTGTGCTTGGGGTCCGGGGCGCAATCCTTGGTCCCGGCACAGATTTATCTGGTTGCCAAACCCTTCCTTCACCTTTGACAAGACGTGTATTAATCACAACTTGTGAATGTGTGGAATGCCAGGCCTCCACCGTGGTTCGGATTCCACGTTAAACTGTAGGTCCTCCATTTCATCTCACAATCACCCTACCATTACACATTAGCGTAAGTGCGTACAACCTAAATGGGTAGTAAGACCAGTGCTAATAGTAATAATAATATAAAGTGTTGAATTTATGGAAACACTCTGAAGTAATGTAAGTGAAAGAGAAGAAATGTCAACACCTTAGCTCAATCGGTAGCTTGCTTGTTTAGTGAGCTAAGGGTCTCGGGTTTAATTCCTGATATGGCCGAAAAATTTATCTTTGGTGGAATGTTTGCGACCTCTTTCATACTATTAAATTAACAACAGAAGGGATAGGTGTTGTGTCTGTTCTAGATTTAAGTTTGTTTATAAATCGTGTGATGATATAATCAGTTGGTTCAGAATGTACACGTCAAATAAATGAAAAATGAAAATGAGATAGAAGGAAGTCAATATGTGTTTTTTTTGTCCTTCTTAACATGAACAAGTAATATTTCAGAAAATTTAAAATTCATGTGTGACTTTGAGAGTGATAGGAAGATTGAAAAGGGAAGCGTGGATTCAGAAATTATTGATTTCTATCAAGGCCTAGCCTAACTCCTCTTTCCGGTTGAGTTCCTTTTCTATCACTTACTTTGCATAGTTCCCACACAGATTTCAAACATTTCCAAACCATTAGGTGATTATTGGTTTTTAAAATCAAAGTGTTGAATGTAATAGAGGTTGTTTCATGTACACTTTAACAGTTCTAAGCAAAGCCAAATCAAAGTCTTATTATAAAAAAAAGTTTTATCTTGAAACAAATATTATATTGTCAACGCTAAATATTAAAAGTGCTTTATTGAAAAAATGTTAAGATTTCATCAAAAATATATTAATTGCATTATTTTTTTTATAACCCCCTCTTACTACCAGTTCAGGTTATACACATATGTACTAATTATTCTAATGAATTAGGGATATGGAATGTTGAATTTAGAGGAAGTGTATCCGCATTTGCATATAGGGAGGATAAAAAACCACTTAGGAAAAATTGCCCTTAGTACACCCAACTGGATTTGAACCCCAATCTCCCAGTCATCAGGGGTCAATCTTTTGTGAGAGTAACACCTTGGATCATCCGACCACCGAAGTGGGTTTGCTAATATTACAACATGTTATCTTATAACTTAAATATATGTTAATCATGTACATAACAATGTAAAATTTATAAAATTGAACAAATGTGTTTATTTTAGCTGTCGATATTTTATTGGCAAAGCTTTGTAATTGTTGAATATTAAATTTTGGGACAGCAAAGACACAGGTTGTTGATTTTACGAAGTTTATTGGACAAATTAATAACTTTGGTTTGTCTATGTCGGTAAATAACAAAGGTAAATAACAAATATTCGACACGTCATTTAATTCTTGTCTATCTATGTTGTGTCTGATATTTTACTTGAACTTAAAATAAAGATAACAATAAAGAATTCAAGTTGTTCTTATAATAAATAACAATGCAAAACAAAAGATAAATTTTCGCGTTACATGTCTACCAACAAAACAATGAATAAATTAATAGTTGAGTGACAATTAACCTCAACACTCCTCCTTAATAATTATCGCTCTACGAAGTTTTACAAATGAGCTTTTAGCAAGTGGTTTAGTCAGAATATCTGCAAGCTGACTTCTGGTTTGAACATGTTCAGGAAGTACAGTCTTACCTATATTCTGTTGAATGAATTTTCTCGAAATTTCTATGTGCTTTTTACCCTTGGTTGTCTTGCCTTCATGTGAGTTATGCAGCATAGTTATTGCTGACTTATTATCAACGTACAAGGTAGTTGGTTCATCAGTCTTCAGGATTTTCAATTCCGTGCAGATTCTTCTTGTCCAGCTGACATCATCTATCGAAGCAACAGCAGCTCTGTACTCGGCCTCAGCAGTAGAATTTGCTACCACTGGTTGCTTCTTGGAGTACCAAATTACAGGTCCTCCTCTCATGAGTAGTACTCCACTCGTTGACTTTCCTGACTCTCTGTCTCCTCCGTGATCAGAGTCTGTGTAGGCCACTAGTCTTGATCCTCCATCGAATTTGATGCCATAGTCCACAGTACTCTTCAGATACATGAACACTCTTCTAATCATTTTCCAATGACTTTTCATTGGTCTGTTGCTGTACCGACTTAGATAATTTACAGCGTAGCTTATATCTGGTCTTGAGATTGTTGCCAGATAGAGTAGTGATCCGAGAGCCTCTCTGTAGGGGGTTCCCACTGGTACTGGTTTGTCGTTCTTCTGTTTTTCTTCGTCAGTCACCATCCCTTTTTCGATCGGTGTTGAAGCTGAGTTGCACTGATCAAGATTAAATCTTTTTAGGATTTTTGTGGTGTACTTTGGCTGACTTATGAAGATTCCATCCTGTTCAATTTTCAATTCCATGCCAAGGTAGGATAGCTTGTCTTGGATCTTCTTCTCGTACATGATCTCAAATTGTTCGTTGATCTTCTTCAAGACTTCGAAAATAGCGTCTTCTCTCTTGCCTATAACTAGACCATCATCGACAAATAATGAGATCATGATTGTCCTGCTCTCATTATAATATATACAAGGATCGTCATCTGTACTAGTGAATCCAATCTTCTCCAAGTGTGAGGAAATCTTTTCATTCCATTTTCTAGGTGCTTGCTTCAGACCATACAGACTTTTCCGTAGTCTGCACACTTTTTCAGATCCGTCTTCAAAACCTTTTGGTTGATGCATATATAGCTCCTCCTCCAGGTCACCATGAAGAAATGCCGTTTTAACATCGAAGGTCACTACTTTCATCTTCTCAGCTGCTGCATGACTCAACAGCAATCTAATTGATGTGTGACGAGCCACAGGACTAAAGGTATCAGTATAATCAATTCCTTCCTCTTGTTCAAATCCACGTGCCACCAGTCGAGCTTTGAATTTTCCATTCGTCTTCTCTCTCAAAACCCAGCGACAGGTGAGTGGTCTAGCATACGGTGGGCACTTCACAAGTTCCCAAGTCTTCATCCTGATCAGCGAGTCATATTCTTCTTTCATTGCATTGTACCAGTTTGTGTCTTTCAATGCCTCATCCACTGGTATGTCCTGAACTTCACCAATCATTGCATTTCCATCTCCTCTGATGTAACTCATCACATAATTAGAGAACCTTGCAGGTTTCTTCAGTGTCTTGCGATCTCTCAATACTCTCTTTTCTTGTTTAGACGATGTTGATTGTTCATCAATATCTTCGTTTGACTCTTCAATCTGTTCTTCTTGTGTTTCTTCTGCATTACTGGTCGTATCATCATGATCTGATTCTTCTGATTCCTCTTTTCTATCATCTTCTTCATCTTGATTTGTTGTTTCCTTCTTGAAACTTGATTCAACTTCTGTCTGCTTCTGGCTTCTCATCTTGGCTTCATTAAAAGTAACATTATCCGTACTAATTACTCGACGACTGTTTGGTATATACACTCTGTATCCTGTTGAATTTACATCGTATCCTACGAATATTCCTTTCTCTGACTTCTTGTCTAGTTTGTTTCTTTTTGGCTTCAGTACAAAACATTCACTTCCGAAGATCCTCATCTTGCTCACATTCATCTTACGACCAAACCAAAGCTCAGCAGGACTCTTGCCAGGTACTGAACTCGTTCCAGTCTGGTTGATCGTAAAGACTGCGTAGTTTACAGCTTCTGCCCAAAGCGTCTTACTCAAATCATTTGCGTGGATAGCTGAACGTGCAGCTTCCACTACGGTTCTCATCTCCCTCTCGATTCTACCATTCTGTTCTGGCGTATATGGATTAGTAAAGGTGTGAAAAACTCCAAGTTCCTCAAGCAGTTTCCTTGTTTCTTTGTTCTTGATTTCCAATCCGTTGTCTGATCTCAAAGCTTTGACTTTCCTGTCAAACTGATTTTCCACCAGCTTCATGAAGATATCCAGTTTTGTGGCTGCTTCATTCTTTGACTTCAAGAAATAGACCGTTCTAAAATGTGAAAAGTCATCCTTGAATAACAGAAAATATTTGGCTCCTCCAATCGACGTAACTTCCATTTCACCAAGATCCACATGGATTAAGTCCAGAGGTTCTTTGGATACTTTCGTGTTGATTGGATGTGAGACTCTGTGCTGTTTGCCATAGATGCAGCCTTCACATGTATAATCTTGCCAATCATCCACATACTTGATATTGTTCTTGCTCAAAACGTTTCGAACGTACTTTACGTTCTGGTGAGCTAGTCGTTCGTGCCAGATCCTGATAGAGTCTGCAATCATACAGATTCCTTGTCCTTCCTTTCGTAGCATCATCTTGTACAAATTTCCTTCTCTCTCTGCAATGACTTTCGTGTGTTGACCATCTGAAGTAGCAATTCTAGAAATCTTTTTGTCTGCCATTTGAATGTACCCCTTGTCCAAGATCTGTCCTACTGAGAAAAGATTGTAGTCCAGCTTGGGAACATAAAGTACATCTTTCAGACTCACTGGGTTCCAGTTGTTTCCATCATATGCCTCAACATCAATATCTCCTATGGCAACGCCCTCCAATTCAGTTGCATCTCCAATAACAATGGTAACAGGTTCTTCAAGATGCGTCAGGTGTGAAAACCATTCTCTATGTGAAGTCATATGCTGCGATGCACCACAGTCCTGAATCCAGACGTTACGTTTATATTGTTTCTGCTTGGCGTGTTTCATCTCTGCACTTGACAAACCAATTGTCAACAAGGCTGGTCTGTTGCTGCTTGATGTTGTTTTCTTCTGATCGCTCTGTGGACAATCTTTTGCGAAATGTCCTTTTGTTCCGCATGTATTGCACGGATACAGTTTCTTGCAATGCTCAGTATATTTCGCACATGGCTTACCTCTGCAATATTTAATAACGTGTCCTTGTTTTCCACATTTATAGCAAGTCACTTTGGACTTCTCTTGCTTGTTTGCCGGTTGCTGATTTGACTTCTTATGATGTTTCGATACTAGAGCACTATGTGAGGTTAGGTCCGGTGCATTTTCACCAGAACTGATTCTTTCATCCTCGATCCTCAAGCGTTCAATCAATCTCTCGACAGTTCGATCTGCTCCTGTGACGGTATCCCAGGCTGTCCTAAAATGTGCCAGCTTCTGAGGTAGTACGCTGATAATCCTGGTGATAATCCAGTTAGATCTCATCGGGTCATTCTCACTTGCTAGTTCATCGGCAATCTGCACAACCTCCATACAATTTTCCACGGCTGACTTGTTTTCATCATAAGTGAAACTGAAAAATTTTCTCTGCAGACCTTCTACAGTGACATCTGTCACAGTACCATACAAACTTGTCAATTTCTCTAACATTTGTCTTGACGTTGTACAATTTGCAATTTTGATCGCAATATTACTACTAACATTTAAGCCTATTAAAGTCTGAGCCTCAAGGTCCTTGTTGACCCACTCTATATCTTGGTCATCATTAGCGCCACCTGCTGGCTTTACAGTGAGACCACTTACAATATTATATAAACCTTTTGACTTTAATGTTAGAATTAATTTAAATTTCCAAGATACAAAATTGACTTTTCCTTGAGCATCTTCACTTAAAGTTTCTAAATGAGATCTTACAGTGTCCATACTGACTGATTTTAATATAAATTTATCAATGTAATTAATTTAACTTGACTAGACGTTAATTAAGTCTTTCAAAATTTTCAATACAATTTGACTTGACGTTATAATACTGTTCTAATTATAATAAGTAAATATGAAACATAAAATGACGTGTCGCTCGAAAAATTTCACGGCTTGTTGCTTGCTGTCGACGTGTGATGGCTTGCTGCATGCGGCGTACGACTTGCTACTTTTGGCTTACTACTTACGGCTTACTGCTCACGTCTTGCGGCTTCGACTTGTTGCTTTCGGCTTGCAAATTATTTGCTTTTCCTTGTCTTTGCTTTAGTCCACGTTGTCCTACAGCACTGTCCTGGGCCCATAACCTATTAAGTTTTGGGACAGCAAAGACACAGGTTGTTGATTTTACGAAGTTTATTGAACAAATTAATAACTTTTGTTTGTCTATGTCGGTAAATAACAAATATCAAATATTCAACACGTCATTTAATTCTTGTCTATCTATGTTGTGTCTGATATTTTACTTGAACTTAAAATAAAGATAACAATAAAGAATTCAAGTTGTTCTTATAATAAATAACAATGCAAAACAAAAGATAAATTTTCGCGTTACCTGTCTACCAACAAAACAATGAATAAATTAATAGTTGAGCGACAATTAACCTCAACATTGAAGCCAAACCTTTTTTCTGAAGCGAAGTTTAAAGTTGACTAAGTTTGTGCTGTGTTTAGGTCCTCAGTTGTTGGCAGTGAAGGAGAGCACACTGGCGGCTCAAGTGTTTCTATCAGCGGACCTTGTCAAGGAAGCTATTGATGCCTTCATTCATGCAGAGGATTGGAACAAAGCAAAGAGAGTGGCCCGGGAACTGGAGCCAAGGTATAACTTATTTAAAACCTCATCAACTTTTTAGATTGCCTTTCATCCTTTACAATCTCCTATCCATGCCCATATTTGATTTGTTGATGAAGTTAACACCTTTTCCAACTTTAAACCAGAAATGTACTTTTAATAAAACCTGTAACTTATTTCAGGGAACATATCATGACACTTTAACTTTTTATTACAATTTTTCACTCTGGTCATTTAAAAAATGTCCCATGCTTAATTTTTTTTTTTAATTTGAGGTATTTGACATGCACTTTCTGAACTTACTGATTATATAATTTATATCTAGAACAGACACAACACCCAGCCCCTGTCTGTTTAAAAATCTTAATTTCACTATTGATACATTTTTTTACTAAGCCGAGAATTGAATCTGGGTTCTGTGGTTCGGTAAGAAGACATGCTACTGACTCAGCTAAGGTGTCTGAGGCTTCATTCTTGGAGAAATGTTTACTTAATTTAGAAAAGTTGATTTTATTTTGTTTACTTTCCTCGTTTATAAGAAATGTATTAGCAACGTTCAATTGAATTTATCCTGCATTGCTATCAGCAAATGATAATTTATGCTACTAAGATGTTCCATAAAATCTGTAATTTATGTTATGGTGACATATTGATTGGAAATTGTTTTCAATTTGAATAGGTCTCCAAATCATGGAAGTAAGCATCCTAGCTGTCCTAGCTGATCATCTTATTAACTACTAAGGGAACACTTTTAATCTTTAGGATTCAGATAAAAGTAAAAAACTTCTGACTTTATACTTAGTTTTTTTGATGGAGCTGTCTTTGTAAGATACATCTTTAAGAAGGGGATTGTGTATTTGGGGAGGGTGCAAGTGCCCAGTGATGGTCTGGTGTTGACTGAGGCAGCGAACTTACACAAAAGTATTTTGAGCTCCTTTGGTTTAATTAATAATTTAATTTACAATTATTGAACTTAGGGTTATATTTAATTACCTACAGTTCTACATTCTTTTTTGTTAAATTTGCATTTATGTTTCACATGAAAATTTTTAAATTACTGTCTACATCTGAATACAAGACTACCTTGAATATATAACAATATCAAATTTTTGAAGTTTCTTTTTTTTGGGGGTGGGGTAAGGTTAAATTGTTTAGGCCTCTAACTAATGTCAACAAATTATAAAAATAAAATGTACCGGTACACTAAACAGATTTAGTTCTAATTAATTAGAGATCTCACAATTCCTATTTTTCTTAGTTCCAGTTTTTCAATTTCAATATTTTTCCACTAACCCAACCTAACATTAAAATAGGTTATTTATCTATTTATTTATATATAGTATTGTAATGTGTTTGAATAACATAATAATAACTAAAATAAATTACCGGTAAATGGTAAAAATACAACTGTTTGATTTGCGTAAGGTCACTAGAACGCAAAAGTTATCTTGAATACTTTATAAATTTGCCAGTTATAAAGTGAAATGTCAAAAAAAAAAATCATTGACTAATATGAAATACTTATCTAATTCTTAATATTGCTGTTTTGTTTGGATATCAGAACTCTCATTTCTAGAAATTTGACGGGAAAGAATTAGGTATCAAAAATCCTGATATTAAAATGGATTCCAGATTATTAGTTAGGTACCAGTAAGAATCGAGGGCATTTAGTATTGAAGAATTGAATTTGGCATCCTCACTCGAGTTAGTTATAATAATGTAAAGTATTTAAACCGCTCGTCCTTTTTGTCTCTCAGGTAACCCTTTCAGTCACACTTTTTCATTTTTGAAAGGAAAATTATGAAATTTGCTATACTTACTGATCCATATCCCAGATCTGGATCGTCCTATATACAGGATGCTATGACCAGAATTAGATACATCATATCTTCGTCAGTGTCTCCAGGGATCTTAGCCTCTTTTAGGTATTCCAGCCAAGCGTTAGTTACAGCTAGATTCAGGGCATGGGTAAACATTCTTAGGGTCCAATTTTTTTAATGAATGAAGGTACGGTAGATGGCAATCAGAAAATCCCACTCATCTACTCCTTCCATATTTGTATTATAAAGTTTTACCGCGTCTGGCCTTTGTACATTATTATATTCATGTCTTTTCTTCTCCCATCTTTCACAACTATCTACATTTCCAGCCCCGACGAAATTGGAACCCGTAACTACACAAGAATTATCATACCATTTTTTAAGTAGGATAATGTTGTCTCTGCTCAGTAACTCTTGAATAAAGCCACAATTCTTGATTATTTTTTATATAATTGTGTCAGAATCAAACGGTGGCTTGCAGAACCTGTCCACGCGGACTGACCCAACAGAAAGGATGTTTTGTTTGCTAAGCCACTGGGAGAGCCAATAAGGACTAAAGATGTTCTAGAAAAACAACATACATTGTTTAGAGGTGATGTGTTCACTCTGCTGCATAACAACAGCTGATCCTAAACCAAATTGAGCATATTCACATTGAGCTATATTGTCAAGCCTTGATATATAAGGAAATCAATCCTACATCATGCCACTTTCTGCACATAAAACAAGTATTTTTATGCCCTAATTATTGGGTTTGCTTTTATTGAATTGCTTTACATTCAAACCTACTTTGAAAGGAACAACTTATCCACCAAAACATAAATTCTGTTAAAGTTCTAATTCAATACATCTATTTCTCAAAGTATTGTAAAGGGTCTGACTTTCCAAAACCGATCATTTGTGTCATTATCTTTGTTCATTGTATCAACAATATGAAAATTAGTGCGGAGTTTATAAAACCTGTTAACTTGCATGTTATCAGCAATGGGTGGTATTTGAAACTGTGGTTCCTAGTGCATTCTATCTCCGGGATAGCGCAAATTGCCCATTATAATGTGAATCCCAATAAAAACTATTATTTCTTCCAATGTATTAGCAGGAAAATTAGCTGTATGATTTTGTACAGTGAACAAAAAAAATCCAAACTCTAAAAATCATCAAACATTGGAAGGAGATTCCTTCTGTGGTAATTTGTAGAACGCTTAGTTAATCAAGTAGTCTAGTAGCGCCGTTGTCAGTAGACAAAAACAACGTCCAGTCAGTGAATGCCGAATGCGGTATGGAAACGAATCATAAGGGAACATGAGCTGCCTAGTTGCACATTTTCACTCAGCCAGCAATGCTTGAAGTGTCAGCATTGTCGGCCAATGTTTTGTTTATGGTTTAGTGTTTTTAGTTGTGACTTTTGTGGCTGTTAGACTGTTGCACTTTTATGATTCAAATTATCATAGTTGTACAGCCAATGCCTTAATTAGGGTTTTATTAAATTTTGAAGGTATAAATTCATTCCTTTTTTTGTTATTTTCAACACTATTATAACCTTCCTGTCTGCTATTCTTTCTCTTGTGTCTACAATGTCTAATATATTTTTACTTCATCGGCTGGCTATCCCTCCTAATTTAAAATATGTTATTTAGTGTTCGATTTGCATGAAATTTTGTAGAATCATGTTGTTTAGAGTGCTGACTTCGAATTTGTAATAAGTTATTTAATAAAATGTCATTCAGCCTCATGCACTAAATTACAAAATGTTATGAATAGCTTATTCACGTACCAGTATTAACATTTTAGGGCAACTTACATGAGGCAAGACATTGGTATACAGGTATCAAACCACTGTAGAAATATCGACAAATTCAATTTTTTATTGCTTTAGTTTAAATTTGAAAACATTTTTAAATAAACATGGCCAAATTGCTAATTTTTTGCTAAGGTGACGATTGAGTTCTACAGTTCAGGGAGCTTACCAATTAGATATTGCTTCCAAGTGTGTAGTAATAAAGCAGCGATTTCCAACCTGGGGTCACAGCGTGTTTTGTGTGGGGTCACAATATAGAGGTTTTTGCTTTATATTTACTTTTCCAAGGATTTTAATGATTGTAGAAAGATGCATAATTCTAATAGAAATGTAAGTTGTTAAAATGCTAAAAACAACCTACAGTAAGTAGCTCCATGGCTTCTTTGGTGCTGACTGACAGCTCACAGCTGACTTCTGATAGTCAACATTAGGTATATAACTAAATTTTGACTGTCAGAAGTGACAGCTGCTAAACACATGTTTTACAAATCATTTGGTTTGGCGTAGGAATACATAATTTGGTCTGGTAACTTTTCAAAGCTGTCAGTCAGCACCAAAGAAGCCATGGGGCTACATGTAGTTACTACTTGGATTCCTTTTGGCTATTCCATTCTGATAGCTTCTTTCTGACTAGTTTACTGTGGCAGACTTGTAATGCTACTAGCATAGTATAAAATCATCCCCCAATTCTGATTCTCTTTTACCACATATTAGTCGCATATAATCATTATTTTAAGAAATTTATAATAATTAAAACAAGCGTTAGTGGACATGCGGGTTTAATGTCACGCTCTTTTGATTTGGTTTGTTGGTGAAGGTGAAGTAAGGATTTTAACTCTGGCGAAGGGTAGCTTATCCTAATATCCTTCCAAGCAAATAAGGGTACATTTCCTCTAAATTTGACCTATCCCATTGGTGTAGTTAACTGTAGATAGTCCGGGCTGGTGGTAATGCACAGTGAAAAAACTTAACTAAGATTTGAACGCTTTTAAGTTATCAAAGGGTCGCGATGGTTGCAGAAAGAAAAGTTGTGGTCATCAACTACAAAATATTGGAAACTGCCGTAATAAAGGTTAAAATCTAAAATACACCATTTGAACGATATCTGCAAATCTAAATAAATATATTTAAGCTCAATTGGATATTTAGCTCAGATGCAGGTAAACTGAAATAAATAATAATTCAAGTTATTTCCATATGCACCTTGTAGCTTTAAGAATCCAGTATGAACAAACAAACAAACAAATAAATAAACTTAAAAAAATACAGTTGCCTAAAAGCTCGGGTTCAAGGCTTAATTATCTCCCCAAATAAAAACAATATCTGGGAGCCTCCTGCTCCCCCCCTCCCCCACATCCCCAAATATATTTCGTGCAACACCCCTGGTTGAATGAACCATATGGAGCAGTAGATCATTGTCAAAATATCTTTCAAAGAATTGTGTAGGGACTCCACAATGTCTATATTATAAGTTTTAAAACTGATAATCATTTTGTGGGCGTGACTCATACCCATCTATATGGAACCATTCAACATTATTTTTGTTAAGTCAAGTGAATAAAAAATTCTTTAGCACTGGCACACATACTGAAAACTGTTGCGTTGTTTTCAGACTTGCACAGTGCTAATTGCATTATGTTTCTTACGTCACCTACTGTCAAACACTTCACTGGTACCAGGGACACATTGAAGAGGTTCAGTGGACAAGGATTCATTAGGACTTAGTTTGTCATTAACAATAAGTTCACTACTAACATCAAAATATACTCGTGCTCCTTCTAATCCATCTAGAAGATCAACATTGGAAACATCTGGTTGACTGTCACCTAAAGTGAACATTTTTTGGTGTAATTCACACCTTCAAAGATAAAATATGACTAAAAGGGAACCTATTCAAGAACCTCTTTATTTTTCAAAGTTGGGAATATTTACTTTTCTAAATATTTAGTTTAACTAGGTACATGAAAAAATAAATGTTTACCTGCAAACTCTTCAAAATCCTGCAATTGATCAAGTTCATCATCACACAAATCATCTACATCAGATAAATCCCCACTTCCAAGTAAATTTATAATTTCTGTATTGTTCAGTTTAATTGTATCTTTACTAACAGCTGGGCTGTCACTATCAAATATACTGCAGAATGTGTTATCCATGATAATAACTTAAATTGAACAGCACATAACTTCATTTACAAAAAAACCTTCTAAAATAGTTACTTTTTGTTTTGAAAATTTGTATGTGAAAATATAAACCTTTATTCACCTACAAACAAATCCACTAACATTAAACAAATTATTTACTAACTTTAGAACCTTTGGTGTTGAGATACTTAGGGCTATTTTGTGTTTCCCTAGGAAACTTCATTTTGGCATCACTGTTACCGATTTATATTCTCTCTCATAGAGTGGTATCTAATGTCCTAAAAATAGGACTCTGTGATCAAGGAAACATGTTTAGTTTTAACATAATTTAAAATTACAAAAAATGGAAATCGTTCTATATCTGGTACAAGATGAGTGAAAGGGAAGAGCCTGTTATCATATCCATATTTTCTGGAGAATGTTTTTCGAGAATATTTAGCAGGCCTTGTAAATAATATGTGTGTGTTCACAGCTATGAGACATATGTCGATGAACGCTACAAGGAATCTTTGAAACGTCAGGGCCGTGCAGACCAGTTAGCCGACGTGGACATCATTGCAGGTTTGGACCTACTAGCGGAGCAGAATCAGTGGAGTCGTTGCCTGGAGACAGCCAGCCAACACAGTCAACAAGTGTTGCACAAGTATGTGGCTCTGCGGTCTACTCAGCTCATACAGGTACTTTAAACTATGTATTACAGTCGAACTTGGTTATAGTGTCATCGAAGGGGCCAAACAAATTTTGGTGTTACGGCAGAGTGACATTATAAAAGAGTTACCAACAAAACACTTTTAATAGCTTGTAGGCAAGGACATTTCACAAATTTCATATTGCATTTAACTTATAAATGAAAAAATATTTTTAAAAAACATGTACTGTATCGTATTTATATAACTTACATTTAGGCCTGTTCCCCTTAGTAATCTGTAATTTTCTCTTGAATGGACAGAACTTTTCTTTTTATACTACAACTGCCACGATTATAAAAAATGTAGGCCTACGTATAATGACTACCAATTAACTACACAATGAATACCAAAACTAACAATGAACTTATAAAACACGAGAAAAACACCTTTGCTTTGCACTTAGATATACACATGAGACAATTCCAGCCAGTTCATTGACAATGAAGAAGGGTTATTCCTCGCTTAATTTTGAACTTGAAGCGCCCCACGATTCCCGCAACCCTCTCCCTAACTTTGTTTTGCCATTCAGTCTATTATTAGGCCAGCACACTGTTTGACCAGTACATCCTGGCTCGCTATAAAATGGATCATTAGGAATTGGCCAGTTTTAAACATACATTTAAATACAATTTAAAGTAAAATAACTACTAAGGTTTTGACGCTACAACCAAGTGGTAGTGATGCTAAAACAGAGGGTTTTATAACGTTAATAGATGACAATTTGACCAGACTGGTGAAAAAATGACGCTACTCCCGAGTTGACGGAATAGTCGAGGCCGTTATAACCAAGATCAACTATATTAAGATTTTATTTGGCATTGTGTCTCACTACTCATCAAGGCTATACGCTTATATATTAATTTAATTACATGAATGTGTTATGGATGAGAAGGTTGAATTATTAGGAAGTGTATCTACATCTGTGGGGAGGTAGAGTGGAAAACCATTCAATTCCACCATTAAAAACCTTCAATTCGAAAGTAAAATTCTGTATTTGACAATTATGAAGCTTTTTTTTTTTAAAGTTAAAAACACATTTATGTTGGTTTTTTTCCCTGCTTATATTTCCACCACAAATTAGTGTTTGTATAGAAAGAAATTAAATAGCAATTTGTGATAATAACTTAATTTATCATTTTATGACTTTACATCCATTAATGTTTCCAGCCTGTGGATTGGGTCAGTTTTTTTGATTCAAGCCATATATTTTCCCCTTATGGCTTGCTAGGCCTGTTGTAGCTTCATATGCCATAAAATCCAACTTAATACTAGGATCGGCACAACATCCAGTCTCCGGCTGTTAATTTATCATTGTGAAAGGGTAAATCAACATTTCTCCAACAATAAATTTTTCGACTGTGCCTGGAATCGAACTCGGGACCCTTAGCTTAGTAGATAGACACACTACCGACTGAGCTAAGGTGCATTTTAAGACTAAATATATTAATTATGTTTGTAATATAGCATTTTGTAAATTAAATTTAATACCTAAACTTATGTAGCTATGCAAAGTAAACTATCTTTATCCTACATTAAACTTTTTTTATATATTTGAACTTAGCTTTAGCTTCAGGAATATCTAATATTATTCAATTTGACTTCACTCAGAATTGAAATAGTGCATTGAATCGTTCTTAATATTAGAATTATCGCTACTACGATTCTTAGCTCTCAATAAAACTGGCAACTAAACAAAATGGCAACATTCAAAACAGGTGATAATCGATTATCTCTCATATTAGTTCAGTTGCCGTTTCACTTAAATGCTGGCAAATTGTAAAATATCGTAATGGCCCGAATATAATACGACCCTGAATATAACACAACCCTAACATTTTGAAGTGATCTACATGAAAAATAAATGGTCTCGAATATAATACAACCAGACATTATGACAGTAACAAGAGTCAAAACTTAACAACTTTGACATATTTTTTATTTAAAAGCAATAGTTAAGAGAGACTGTCAGAATATATGAATTGATTCTAAACAAACCATTGATATATAATACGTAGACCAGGAATGAATATTTTCCATAATATATCTATATATCTTTCATTAATTGATACATCACAACGTGTATATCGAAAGCTACGATATTACTATCAAATTAAAATTGCTGCTCTCCTGTGATAATATTCTTTGTCTCTTTTCAATTTTGAATGTTTTATTATCTCATTGATAGGGGTCTGCGAGCTTGGGTTTTTTCATTCGAGTTAAACTCGAGTCGAGTATTTCTAAAAGCTCCCGAGTTTAAGTATAAGCCTATTCATAATTATAAAATGTTAAAAAGTATAATAAAACACCTGTTTTTAAAATTTGAACGATACTAATTTTTGAAAAAAAAAAAAAGGTTAAATAAGGGTAATATCGGTTTTTAAATTGGCAATAACACTTATNGGTTAAATAATGGGAATATCGGTTTTTAAATTGGCAATAACACTTATAAAACACAATTTAAAAAAAAGAACACTCAAATAAAAATCTAATAAAAAACAAATAAGTAAAATGGTTTCAACACTCATGTCTTTAAGGACATTAAATGCCAGGCCTCCATTGTGGGTTTTGTAGCTAAACGTATTAATTAATACGAGTTTTAAATATCTTCAGTTTGAAAACATTTAATATAATATATTTTTGATATAAAATTTTTAATTCAACATAAATTATTATTTTAGAAAGAGACCAGGTAAAAGTATTAAAAATAATCATTCAATTATTTAGTAATCTTCTTAGTTCATTTTATTTTCATTGCTTTGTCATGGCAATACAAGTAAACAATTTTGAATTTTAATCAAGTATAATTCAAAATGGACAACAATACTGAATAAAAGTTGTTTTAGAGCTTTATTATGTTATTAATGTGAAAATTGAAATTAATTTTTAACAAATTGTTAAGTAACCGAATGATTTATAAGTGAAAATGCTGGTATTATAATGTATCAGCTTGGAATAGCAATAATTGACCAAAAATCAAGTATTTTAATCAATAATTTTATTGGCGAAGCTTCATGATTGTTGGAGCAGGAATTTTTTCGAATTGAAACCAAAGCTGATAACTGTTTCAAAGCCAAGTCAAAGTTTTGAAGCTTTACACACTCCTGCTATCCTAAGTTTGTGAATGGTATTATTGGTTTTTCAGGAAGGTTTCACGTTAGAAGCTCTGAGTCTGTACTCTAAGTATGAAGCTCCATTATTTCCTCAAAATTTCAACATCTACAAGCGTCTCGCCATCGACATGTTTGGAATGAAGGGTCTGTCGAGTCCGGACTCGTACACCAGTTGGACACAGCTCAGAGCCATGTTGCTACATTTGGTAAGTTGGTTAGTTTGCACCTGTTCTGTCCACTGGGATGGCATTTTTTTTATTAGAGCTGTGCATGACTCAAAAATATCCCACTCTCGTTTCAAAGGTTAAAATTTTGAAAAAAATGAAATAGTAAATAGTTCCATAAGAAATTTACAAACCAAACCGAGAATTTATTATTTCTAACAATACTGTAAAGACCCAAAAATAGTCCGCTTTTTTCCTCAAAAACAACCTTCATTAAGAAATGTTTTCATTATAGATATTTTTTTCAATATTAAACTTTGACATTAGACGCTATTAAATTACAATAAAATGAATTATTGCCTAGTGGCTTGGAAATATATAATAATACAGTGTAGAAACACTAAACATTAATGTTAAGAAATTGATAGTGAAGTAACCCTTCCTTCACCTCTGACAAGACATCTTGTGAATGTGGGGAATGCCAGGCCTCCACCGTGGTTCGGATCCCACGTTAAACTG
>CABEEJ010001442.1:0-24198 GCA_901482245.1 Timema douglasi
GAGCAACAATACATAAAGAAGTCACTCCTTACCACACAGTAACTTTTTGGTTAGGAAGTGGTCTTTCTTGAAGGTAATGAGGATTTGCAGGCGCCCAGTACCTGAAGTTTTGTTTGTTTTCATAGCTACTTGAATGGAAGTGTGCGTTATCTGTCATCATCATACTGTTGAAAAAAAAATGGGTTGTGTGTTTATCATCTCCAGAATCTGCATATAGAATGTTCGAAGGGAATCTAAATCTTCGGACAACAATTCATGCACCCCTTTCATCTTGTAAGGGTGGAACTTAATATCCAATTGCACTTTACGGCGTAAACTTCTGACCGATATGTTGATTGCTTGCGAATGCTGACGAACAGAGCGTCTTGGACTCTGCTCTAAAGCAGCTTTTACTGTTGCAATAAATTCCGGGGTGCGAACCGTACGTCACCTACCAATTGCCTTCTTGGTTGGTGCAGATGCTGTTGTTCTGAAGTCCTTGAACTTCTCGTGATCGTCTCCACGTTGACACCTGTCTATTATTGCCGGTATCAAAGTGTCGCCGAAACGCCTACTGAGTAATCACAACACTATGTAATGAATTTGATTTGGACCCCTCCCATATCTTAAAAAAAAGTCATGGATGAAGTGCATTTTTCTGTAAGTATTGTCAGTAAAATATCCTTTCAATCCTTTCAGAAATAATGCCCATGGATTGCACCATTAAAACTGATTTTTTTCTTCAAAAAGTCAATCCCACACTATTTACCAAAAAAGCAAGTGACGCTAGCTCCCTCTACCATTAGGAACACGTGTCGCCAGAACTCTTTCGATTTGTGGGTTCTGACACTGGTCGAGTGAGGTCCAAGGGGCAAGGGGTAGGTCATATATAAGCTGCTTGTGCGTATGAACACACACAGTGCCGATACTAATTATACACAGTGCCGGTCACATAATTCTAACAAATTATATCTTACTGGTAGCATAAATATAGCAGTAGAAGTAATTGACAGTGCCACTAACTGAAATCTGTAGTTCAACTAAGCTGTATCATATAAACTTATATCTTCAGTGTCGAAGATAAAATAGCTTTAATAAATCGTGTGCAACATTAAAGGTCTTATTTATTCAGTTAAAATATCTCATAATTCTGTATAAACATAATTGGTGCTCAATCACGGAGCTATAAATACCAATTCTATTATCAAAATACCGTATCGTTTTAATTAGTGCTCGATCACGGGGCAAATATCAGCTAATTAAACGGTCTCACTTCAATCGGCACCCATCACCGATCCGTAACGTTTTAATTGCCGCTCAACGCGGGGCGATTAATTCTATAACACTATAACTATCAGGCCCGCCTCGGTGGCGTAGTTAGCTAACACGCCGGTTTCGTGTTGAGCTAGACTGCCGAGGACGGGGAGATCAAGGTTTGAATTACACTTGGGTGAACTGGGGGTGATGTTTCCTAAATGGTTTTCCACTCTCTCTTTCTCTCTCTCTCTCTCTCTCTCTCTCTCCACGCTAATGTGGGGTCACTTCCTCTAAATTCAACCTTACCAATTCCTAAACCATTGGCGTAATTAGTACTTAAAGCGTATAACCCGAATGGGTAGTAAGACATGGTGCTAAATAAATAAATAAATAAATAACACTCTCAGCAAGCACACTTGAAAAAGGTTTCAACAGCAAACGCAAGATGCTCGTTCAACCAACGCTCCGCGCTGACTGCCAAGGTTACGCTATACAGACGGACAACGATGCTTTGAACTGCACTGCGCATTGGAACAAACATTAGGGATCTAGTACGCCGTGATCGATTATGGCGCACGGTTTAAAATGGGTCATTGTTTCGGCCGCATTCTCTATACATCGTATAACTTAGTTCCGTAAGTATTTTAGTAATCAGTTATAAATTGTGGGACCTGGGCTAGTCGTAGGACTGTGGTTAATGGCTCATTTTACAGATCTCAGGGCCAGGGGAGGGGTGAAATAAAAGCTGTTCTCTAACTTGCACACAATTTATCTAAAAATCTCCTCTAAGTTAACTCCGTTGTAGAAAACGTGACATCAGGGCCCAACCTATCTATGCCTGGACTTGTACCCACGCCATAAACGGTGACGTCAGTTTCCATCCCCCTTCAGCCCCTCTCCCCACCACTATTACCCAATCCTTCATCCGGGACGATCCACAAGTAATTTTTCTAATTTCTTATGCTTTACAAGTGAATTCATCATTTTATGACTGGTTTCGATGTAGTTCTAGCTACAGACCTGAGGAGGATACAGAACTACATCGAAATTAGTCGTCAAATCGTGGCTGCTCGTGCAGGAACATCGTAAGTTAGGAGAAAGGGAATTCCTACAACAAATCATCAATTTGTAAAATCTACTTTTTTTACTATTTTCTATTATTGTTAACTAATTTCAACTATCATTTTGCAAACTTTATTAAATAACTATCTCTCAACAACTTCTGTTTCAGTTAATTTACTAAGTAAACATACATCATCATCAGTTTAGGTGACATGGTGGTCTAGGGATAAGGTGTCAGACTTCTATGCTGGCGGCCGGGGTTCAATCCTCGGTCCTGGCAAAGATTTATCTGATTACCAAACCCTTCCTTCACCAAACCCTTCCTTCACCTCTGACAAGACATATTGTGAATGTGAGGAATGCCAGGCCTCCACCATGGTTCGGATTCCACGTTAAACAGTAGGTCCTCCATTTCATCTCATCAGTTTAAGTTAGTTAAAATATCAAGTGAATAATATAGTAAGTTATAGTAATTTTAATTATAATTATTTTCTTATCATTGATTCATGAGCCTCTTAAATGTAATATTCTAATTTTAAAACGTATTTTGTAACAAAGGCTCTTATAATATGCTTCGATTGTCATTCTTCATTATATGAAGTATTTAATACAACTCTATCTAGTACCTTTTATAATTTTATAAAATCGTAGTACATTGATTGATTCACAAATTAATATTATATCTCTTTACAAACTTAGCTATGTGTTTCCAAAAGATAATAATAATAATAATAGTAATAATAATACACACGGTCAAAAGACATCTAGTGTTCCTGTATCAAAGTAGCTTGAGTATTAGACCAGACATGGAACTATTGTTCATCAACTGTGTTGCTGCAGTTGACATTTGCCTGGAACACGAGGCGCAGAACACCGGCCGTCACCCTAACGAGGATCCCTTTCCAACAGCCATTGGGGACACGGAAGTCTTCAGAGGGGAGTTGGTACCTTGGAGTAACACCACGACCCAACTGCATGCTGGGACCTCAAGTCAAGGTCGCTGGTCAGGTACAACTCTGGCCTCCTCCAAGTATAATTTGTTTGTGGATACAATCCTAGTGTACGTTTATGCTGCATCCTCTCTGCTGGCACATGGAAGCTCACCAGGCACCTCAATGCTGGCACATGGATGCTCGCCAGAAACCTCGCTGCTGGCACATGTATGCTGGCATGTAGCTATGATGTTCGCTGTGGGACATTTAGCCTGCAGCTGTTCATATTGCTGTAAGATGCTGTCATGAGAGGTTAGTTGTGAGTCGTGTTTCGTGTTATTGGAACGTGTTTCTTGTTAAGGAAAGGAGCTGCCTCACATCTGATGACATTGATCGTGATTCATTTTTGACAAAAATGTGGTTTGTGACAAGGAGAAAGAGGAGAAGAAATGGAGTGCACCCTTTGAATCAAGAACGCTATCGACCAGGTTCCTTTCACCAGTTCTATAAAGAGATCCATAACTATTCAGGGAGGTTTTTCAGGAACTTAAGGATGTCACAACCGACCTTTCTGTATATTTATAATCTTATTGAACTAGAAATTATGTGAAGGAACCAATCACAGCTCAAGTATCAAGATGCCCGGCGATGGTCGAGGCTCTGAATACAAACTGATTGGTTATCATCTCTATAGCGAGGATAGCAGCGAGCAGTGAGGTGAGGATAGCAGCGAGTAGTGAGGTGAGGATAGCAGCGAGCAGTGATGTGAGGATAGCAGCGGGCAGTGAATTGAGCATAGCAGCGGGCAGTGAGGTGTGGATAGCAGAGCGCATTGAGGTGAGAATAGCAGCGAGTAGTGAGGTGGGGATAGCAGCGAGTAGTGAGGTGGGGATAGCAGAGGGGAGTGAGGTGAGGATAGAAGCGGACACAGTAAGGTGAGGATAGTAGAGGGCAGTGAGGTGAGGATAGTAGAGGGCAGTGAGGTGAGGATAGAAGCGGACAGTAAGGTGAGGATAGCAGAGGGCAGTGAGGGGAGGATAGAAGCAGGCAGTTAGGTGAGGATAGCAGCGGGCAGTGAGGTGTGGATAGTAGCAGGCAGTTAGGTGCGGATAACAGCGCCAGTGAGGTGAGGATAGCAGCGGGCAGTGAGGTGAGGATAGCAGCGGGCAATGAGGTGTGGATAGCAGCGAGTAGTGAGGTGAGGATAGCAGAGGGGAGTGAGGTGAGGATAGAAGCGGACACAGTAAGGTGAGGATAGCAGAGGGCAGTGAGGTGAGGATAGAAGCGGACAGTAAGGTGAGGATAGCAGAGGGCAGTGAGGTGAGGATAGAAGCAGGAAGTTAGGTGAGGATAGCAGAGGGCAGTGAGGTGAGGATAGTAGCGAGTAGTGAGGTGAGGATAGCAGTGGCCAGTGAGGTGAGGATAGCAGCAGGCAGTAAGGTGTGGATAGTAGCAGGCAGTTAGGTGAGGATAGCAGCGGCCAGTGAGGTGAGGATAGCAGCGGGCAGTGAGGTGTGGATAGCAGCGGACAGTAAGGTGAGGATAGTAGCGGACAGTAAGGTGAGGATAGCAGAGGCCAGTGAGGTGAGGATAGAAGAGGGCAGTGAGGTGAGGATAGCAGCGAGTAGTGAGGTGGGGATAGCAGCGGAGAGTTAGGTGAGGATAGAAGCGGACAGTAAGGTGAAGATAGCAGCGAGTAGTGAGGTGAGAATAGCAGCGAGTAGTGAGGTGGGGATATAAGTGGACAGTAAGGTGAGGATAGCAGAGGGCAGTGAGGTGAGGATAGTGGCAGGCAATTAGGTGAGGATAGCAGCGGGCAGTGAGGTGAGGATAGCAGCGGGTAGTGAGGTGAGGATAGCAGCGGACAGTTAGGTGAGGATAGCAGAGGGCAGTGAGGTGAGGATAGTAGCAGGCAGTTAGGTGAGGATAGCAGCGGGCAGTGAGGTGTGGATATCAGTGGACAGTAAGGTGAGGATAGCAGTGGGCAGTGAGGTGTGGATAGCAGCGAGGAGGGAGGTGGGGATAGAAGCGGACTGTGTGGTGAGGATAGCAGCGGGCAGGTAGGTGAGGATAGAACCGGACAGTAAGGTGAGGATAGCAGAGGGCAGTGAGGTGAGGATAGCAGAGGGGAGTGAGGTGAGGATAGCAGCGAGTAGTGAGGTGGGGACAGAAGCGAACAGTGAGGTGAGGATAGCAGAGGGCAGTGAGGCGAGGATAGCAGCGGGCAGTGAGGTGAAGATAGCGGCGGGCAGTGAGGTGAGGATAGCAGCGAGTAGTGAGGTAAGGACAGAAGCGGACAGTGAGGTGAAGATAGCAGAGGGGAGTGAGGCGAGGATAGCAGCGGGCAGTTAGGTGAAGATAGCAGCGGGCAGTGAGCTGAGGATAGCAGCGAGTAGTGAGGTGGGGATAGAAGCGGACAGTAAGGTGAGGATAGAAGTGAGGTGAGGATAGAAGCGGACAGTGAGGTGAGGATAGCAGAGGGCAGTGGGGTGAGGATAGAAGCGGACAGTAAGTTGAGGATACCAGCGGGCAGTGAGGTGTGGATAGCAGCGTGTAGTAAGGTGAGGATAGCAGTGGACAGTGAGATGAGGATAGAAGCGGACAGTAAGGTGAGGATAGAAGCGGACAGTAAGGTGAGGATAGCAGCGGGCAGTGAGGTGAGGATAGAAGCGGACAGTAAGGTGAGGATAGCAGAGGGCTGTGAGGCGAGGATAGCATTGGGCAGTGAGGTGAAGTTAGCAGCGGGCATTGAGGTGAGGATAGAAGCTGACAGTAAGGTGAGGATAGCAGCGAGCAGTGAGGCGACGATAGCAGCGGGCAGTGAGGTGAGGACAGCAGCGGGCAGTAAGGTGAGGATAGCAGAGGGCAGTGAGGCGACGATAGCAGCGGGCAGTCAGGTGTGGATAGCAGCGAGCAGTGAGGCGAGGACAGCAGCGGGCAGTGAGGTGAGGACAGCAGCGAGCAGTGAGATGAGGATATCAGTGAGCAGTGAGATGAGGTCAGCAGCAGGCAGTGAGGTGAACAATGCTGATGCAGGATAAATGCACCAATAAGGATTACTAGTTTAGTTTCATCATCGCCACACATCCATGTTCATATCTCGGTGATGTGCCAGTAGCGAGGATTGAATCACGGACCTCCACTACAGAAGTTCGCCACCTTACCCCTAAACCACCAGGTCACCCAAATATTATATCAAAAGTGATTTGTAGATCACAAGACTTACCGTGGGAAAGAGTTTTTGTAACGTATTTTTCTATCCATCATGCATTGCTATTACAATTATTTAATATTATTCTAGCCAGCCAATGGATGTATAGGCTTGTATTACATTTTGAAATCTAAATTCTAGCCTAATTTTCTTGTCCAAACTAGGTAAGTAATGAACTCTAAGCGAAATTTTTAAGGAAAATCTACCAAGTAAGAAATAAACTAGTGAGAAGTGAAAGATGTAAAATTGCACAAAATTGATTATGACACATAAAAATAGATAAATTGAAAATTAATTTATTTGTCCAAATATGAATGTTTAAGCAACACAAGACGAATAGAATACCTGCAAAATCAAAGATAGAGAATAAAAAGATTAGAATTACATTACAAACAGGGTAAAAGGGGTCTATTGCTATCAACAAGTAGCTAGGACGGGTACAACATTATCGGCAAGCGTGTATAAGGGGTACAACACCATCAACAAGTCAGTAGTAGGGGTACAATTCTATCCACAAGTATTATTATTATTATTATTATTATTATTACTATTAGCACCACGTCTTACTACCCGTTCGGGTTATACGCACTTACGCTAATGTGTAAATGGAAGGCTGATTGTGAGATGAAATGGAGGACCTACAGTTTAACGTGGAATCCGAACCACGGTGGAGGCCTGGCATTTAGCCACAAGTAGATAGTAGGAGTACAACACTATCAACAAGTGGATAGTAAGGTTACAATGGTATCAACAATTGAGTAGGATGGGTACAACATTATCAACAAGTAGGTAGGAGGGGTACAATGGTATCAAAAAGTGGGTAGGAGGCGTCCAACACTATCAGCAAGTGGATGCGAGGGGTACAACAATATCAACAATTGAGTAGGATGGGTACAACATTATCAACAAGTGGGTAGTATGAGTACAATGATATCGACAAGTAGGTAGGATGTGTACAACGCTATAAACACGTGCGTAGGAGGTGTACAACGCTATCAACACCTGGGTAAGAGGGGTATATTTCTATCAACAAGTGGATAGTAGGTGTATAATGTTATCAACACGTAGGTAGTAGGTGTACAACAATATCAACAAGAAGATAGGAGGGGTAAAACGCTATCAACAAGAGTGTAGGAGGATTACAATGCTATCAGCAAGTGGGTAGAAGGTGTACAATGCTATTTACAGTAGGAAGGAGGTGCATTATGCGGAAGATATATAAGATCAAGGTGTTCTCTTTTTTGTCAGCAGGTCTTAATGCACATTCGGGCTACACGCAATCCATGTATAGAGCTATAATATTTTAATTGTTGTTATTTGTGATTAAGTTGTGCGTTTACGCTCTTTATCGTCGTTGTTTGTTTACAGTGGTATCATTAATGCAAAGCTCCCAGAGACCACCACTATCAAGTGATTTGTGCAGCAGTATAGTCTACTTGAACACGGAGTTCAACAATGGTATACCAGAGGGAAGACTTGTGAAGAGTATTCGATCCACATACTTCGGTGAGAAAGATTTCTTCTTTAACAAACTCTTATTTCAACGTTACTCCCACTTTACTTACTCACATACTCTAAGGGTATGGCCAGGCTGGTTCAATTTTTCAAGTGCGCGATCTCGACCCGGTACAGTCTAGTTTACAGGCGCTAGACAAAATTATTGTATGTTGGTTCATTGAGTGCTGGGAAACTTCTCATTTTAACATCTTTATTACTATCGATAGGTTTAGCATACTTGCTACTAACGGCCTAATATAATTGGTAAGATCATAAACCATACCTATATGTATATATATATATGTGTGTGTGTGTGTGTGTAAAACTGATATGTTAAAATACTTCAATATTATCAAAGTAGGTCTTTACAAATAAGAATCACCATTCGCTTGGGAAGAGGATGAGAAAACCACAACAATAAATACCTAGTCAAAAACCACCCTCAGTTCAATGAGCCAAGATTCGAACCTTTTTCTCCTTGTTAACAACTATCAAGAGCTATCTGCTAATCACGCACTCGTCAGTCTGGCCGAACCTTAAGGCATTCGGAACTAGAATGTTCATTGCTGCACTTATAAAAGTACTCCACCTACTCCTATATTAAGCTAATTCTATCGAGTTCACCTCATTTCACCCTATCCCTATCTTGGGCTAGTTCTATCCAGTCCACCTCATTACAGCCTATACCTATCTTGAGCTAGTTCTATCAAGTTCACATTACACCTTATCCCTATCTTGAGCTAGTTCTATCAAGTTCACACTACACCCTATTCCTATCTTGAGCTAGTTCTATCCAGTCCACCTCATTACACCCTATCCATATCTTGAGCTAGTTCTATCAAGTTCACATTTAACCCTACCCCTATCTTGAGCTAGTTCTATCCAGTCCACCTCATTACATACAGCCTATACCTATCTTGAGCTAGTTCTACCAAGTTCACATTACACCCTACCCCTATCTTGAGCTAGTTATATCCAGTCCCCCTCATTACACCATATTCCTATCTTGAGCTAATTCTATCCAGTCCACCACATTACACCTTATCCCTATATTGAACTAATTCTATCCAGTCCACCTCATTACACCCTATCTCTATCTTGAACTAATTCTATCCAGTCCACCTCACTACACCCTATCTCTATCTTGAGCTAATTCTATCCAGTCTACCTCATTACACCCTATCCATATCTTGAGCTAGTTCTATCAAGTTCACCACAATACACCCTAACTCTATCTTGAGCTAATTCTATCAAGTCCACCTCACTACACCCTATATCTATATTGAACTAATTCTATCTAGTCCACCTCATTACACCCTATCTCTTTCAGGTCCATTAAAGTGTTATCCTCCCATTTGCGTCTATTTCTTCCCACTGGTATTTCCTATTTTAATGAGTTTAGTTAATATATATTTATAAACATTGTTACATTTGATCTCAGATTAACTTATATAGCTAAAAGTAATATAATAGTTTGTAATAAAACGTTTATACAACATACATAATTGTATGTTGGGATTAAAATGTGATATAGGGTCATTAAAGGAAATAATTGACCAATACTAAGATTGGACGTATCTCAACTACCAAAGTCCGATTTTAAAGATATTTTCGGCCTTTGTGTACTTCAAAATGACAAATTTTACTAAGAAATACCTTCAAATGATAAATATAAAAATATAGGCCATCCTAACAAGACCACCTGCTTAGGTGGCCGCATGGTCTAACGCGCTGCTCTTGTAATTGACTAGACTGCCGTTGACGTGGAGATTGAGGTTCGAATCTCGGTCGGGCGTACTGAGGGTGATTTTTCCAAATTGGTTTTCTACTCTACTTCCACGGAAATGCGGGGACACTTCCCTTAAATATAACCTTCCCAATACCTAAACACAGTAGTGTAATTAGTACATAAGCGTACAACCCGACTGGTTAGTAAGACGCGCTGTTAAAATAATAGTTATAATAACAACAATAATATTAATAAAATACTAGACCTAACTTTCATGTGGATAAATTGTTGGACCTTAAGTTGAATTATAATGTATGTTTTTTGTTGTACTAATTAGTTGGGGGTGTGCGAAGTTAACTTTTTAAATGCGAAGCGAATCTTGAAACTTGCGAAGAAAGTTGAAGTCTAAGCTACCTAGGTTTTTTTTGTCACTTAAGGCATCTTTTAAGTTTTAAATTTATTATTTTTCTAGATCTTGTCACTAATAAGGGCCAAGAAAATTTCCTTATTTGTTACTTAAAGACTACATTAATAACTAATGCACACAGGATTACTGATAAGCTTAGTAACTTATCAATTAGGCCTAAGTTTTATTCTGAAAATTTAAAAATGACACCTGGACACGGGAATCGAACCCGGGACCTTTGGCTCAATTTGGGTTAGATTCCCTGGTTCAGGTGTCATTTTCCAATTTTCAGAATATGATAATATCTAGATGGAGTAATCCTCACTAGAAAGCATAAATAATAGCTTTGGCTATTTGATTCTTAATTAAGTTTTAATTTTTACTTACATCGTGGAGTTTATAATATTATTTTTCAAACTTTACACATGCATATATTTTTATCTGCATTTCTCTGATAATAATTATAAATTAAATTCCGTTTTCGTTTCCTACTTTCCGTATCAGCCATTTTGAATGATAAAGAAAATGCGAAGAAGCTATGAAAAACTTAAGTGTCAAAATGCACTTGTAAATTTGCCACAGATAATTCCAAAGAGATAGAATATTATGGACTAAACATTAGACGCCAGCTGCGATGATAGCACAACTAAGCGCTTTCTCTGCTTCATACCAGTGACCATGGTGTTATTTCCTTATAGGTATTTTTATTTTTTACAAAATTATGTTGGTGATAGTGAATATAATATATTAACATTTACTTACCCGTTTTTGAACCATGCTTACGTTGTGTTAGTTAAATTACTAGTCAGTGTTAAAATTCTGTTTAGTAACGGTTTTAAAATTATCAAATATTGAAAAATGTAATATTTAGTAAGATAAAATTAAATAGTTTGATAATTTATAGAAGTTTTATCCTTCCTTCGAAATTTTTTGAATATGCGAATGTTGTTGTAGATATCGAAGTCGAAGCCGAAGGAGATTTGACCATCGACTTCCACTTTTCGAAGCTTCACACACCATTACTAATTATTAAAGCTACAAAGAAAAGTAGTATGCTAATGTGTAATATGTGTCTTTAACAAATTGGGCTTCTCCCCAACTTCAAAATCCTAGATTTGGTGGATTTAAATTGCACAGGTTCGAATCTAGGTTCGGACTTTGGTACCTAATTAAAAAACGTTTACTTATAGGATTGGACAGTTATTATTTCATCCAATGGCTTTTTAGGACTTTGATTCAACCACTCATTTATATTATTTATCTGAGAAATGTATTACATAGATGTTGTAAATTTTGATTTGTATGCAAGTTTATGTTTTATTATTAATCGATTAAATAAATAGTGATAACAAATTGACCAGTATTTGCTTTTATAAATAAAATATATTTGGACTTGCTATTTTATGAATAATCTGCTAAGGTTTTGCCAACCACCCAGTTAGAATAAGTACAATTAAATTATGTTAGTTAAATCACGTTAGTAGAGTCATTAAAAGTGCAAAATGAAGATTTTTCAGGTGAAATTTTAAAATACAATTTTCTTGTTAAATATATGATTCAAAAATTTAGATATTAAGCTATCCCAATTATCAAAGATGCTATACTTGTAAAACTGGAGTGTTATAATTATGGTCTGAAACTAAAATTATTTGATTTTATTTACATATTTTCAGAGGAATCTGTCCGGTATGATTGATAATCAATATTATTTCATTTTGTATACCACCATTTACAGAATATTTTATTATAATATGTGTTTATATTGTGTCTACATTACCAATAAATCTCTTGTTTATTTATGCATGTTATGAAACTAAAACGGCTAAGAATTTTATTAGTTTGTAGTATTCATTAAAATTAGTAAAAAACCAACTCACACAGAGATACAGGCAATTATATATTTCGGTAATAAACATAAATTGGATAAAAAATAAAATGTTATTTGGGTTTATATGGTACAAATTTATTATCTCATCACTACAAAAAGTGCTCTACATGTTTCCTCCCATTTTCACACAAATTTCACATTTTGAATCAAACTGTTGCGTGTTATTTGGAAAATCCTTGGCTTCATTTAAATCGTCTGACAACAGTTCTTTTTAACTTTCTGTTGTTAAGTCTACTAAATCAATAATTATCGGAAACCAGTGCACTAAATTCTTTAAGTATCCCCATACAAAAAAAAAAGGCAAAAGGGTTAAGTTCAGGGGGTCGGAGGGTGGGGGCATGCACCTGGACCTCCTCGACATATCCATCTTCTATTAAATGTCTCATTGAGGTGATATTTGACAACGAAAAATTAGGTAGAGCCCACTCATGCATAAGCAACATTCATTGTCTTTCTCTAAGGGGAACATTCTCCAATAAATTGGGTACAGCATTCAGTAGAAAGCTATGGCACCCTGCATCATTTAGTCCGTTCGGCAAAATGTGTGCTCCTATTAGTCGGTCTCTTGAAATGGTCAACCAAACATTTATTGAATATATCTCTGTTGGTTCCTTGATTCGAGAATGGTGTGAGGATTTTAGTCCGCCCATACGTGATTATTATGAAAGTTCACAATGCCATCTCTAGTAAATCCAGCCTCATCAGTAAACATAATGTCAGCAACGAAGCCTGGGTCCATAGCTAATTTACCTATAAGTCACTGGCAAAACACCATTCTTGCTTGATTCATCAGGACCTGCACTCGCTGAATATGACACGAGTAGAGAAACTGTTGACGGTGCACAGCTACCTTCAATGGCTGCAATTCTTTTTGGATCATGCTCCACTCTTCTCATATCGGGAGTAGAAACTCTTCTGTGACGCCCATGGTCCATAACACGAGATTGAAAAGAGCCATCTTCTCAGAATCCTTGGTGGGTTTTCATAGATAATGTATGGGACGGAATTGTGATATTGGGGTATGTTTCCTCATAAAGAAAATGCGTGACAGCAGCATTTCCATTGGTACGACCATAAATAAAATGCATGTCTGCCATTACCGAATCAGAATAATAGGTTGTCATTTTTAACCTCTTAAAACACAATCAACTTTCTTCGAGCAACTCTCACAGCAACAAAACTTTGGGTAATGCTATTCTGATAAGTGTCGACCCAGTTGTTATGTTAGGTAAACAAATACAAGTTCAATGTCTACAAATGGGGCCAGTTAAATTAAATTACAAAAACAAATATTAAATGGTTTATATCTCTGTGCGAGTTGGTTTGTGGACCTGTGTTTACTGGGACTTTCTTACACTGTTTAATGAGTACTAGAAGATCCTAAATTTCTGAACCCATTATTTTTAACACTCTGTATATCATAGCTGTTAATAATGACTATGATTGTATTCTAGGACCAGCCGGGTTTGAGGAACACTACGTCCCCTATAGGACAGGTAAGGCACTGCTTGGTAGCTTTCATTGATACAATTACTGTTGTACCTGTGATAGGTTGGCAGTACTGACAAGACACAGGCAAATTATTGAATGAGAGAAAATAGGTTTATATTTATTTAAAATTTTATTGTTCAACAATTAAATTTGAAGCGTGTAGCCCGAACGGGTAGTAAGACGCGGTGCTAAAAATATCAATTTATCAAGATTAAAACACAGTTCCTTGTTCTATATTAACTGTTATTTGTAGTAAACTAAATCTGTTTATAGTTTTGTTTCTAATAATCTTAATTTTTGTCAGGTTTACTATGATTGATGAATTCCCTTTCTACCCCACTATAAATAAACCTCTAGGTCTCGCATGCAATTTGCTATGCGATCACGTTAAATTATTTTATTAATAAATTTAATAAGCTTAAATGTTAGAAACCGTTAGGAAAAATAGATGAATATGTGTCAAATAAGAAAAGTACGTCGTATTTGTCAAATATTACTATAATATTTAAATACATGAGAAACTAACTCTCTTAGAAAGTGTATTTTTATTAAATCTCGACATAACCTATATTAATAACAAACACAAATTCGCTAGTATTTGTTTCTAAATAGCAGAACTATTAATTATTCGGCATGTTTTTAGGTGAAATCAACATTATTTCAAATTTACCAATATACGTGAGCTATAATAATACCATGCAATAAAAATAGGAAGTCTCATTTAGAAAAATAAGTGACCTTAACGTGACCTTAGAAACGTCACTCAAGGTCGTAGCAACCTCACCATCTTACTTTTCTCTCAAAACCAAACAACGTTTGTTTCAAACTTTTTTTCCAACAATCTATTGTTATTATTATTATTATTATTATTAGCACCGCGTCTTACTACCCGTTCGGGTTATACCCACTTACGCTAATATGTAATGGTAGGGTGATTGTGAGATGAAATGGAGGACCTACAGTTTAACGTGGAATCCGAACCACGGTGGAGGCCTGACATTCCCCACATTCACAAGATGTCTTGTCAGAGGTGAAGGAAGGGTTTGGTAAATCCATTGTTGTCGAGATATTTTTGTGGACAGTTTTCAAATGAACACTTGATATAAAATATACATGCATAAATATATAATCTACATACATATATATTTATATATAACACATGTGCATTCATATATCTATATATACATTTTATATAAATATATATTATATATAGGCCTATATAATATGTGAAATATATAATATATATTATATATAGGCCTATATAATATGTGAAATATATATTATATATATAAATTTATATTTATAGATAAATATATTGTATTATTGCATTTAACTTTTACCAATGTATGTTTTTTTGATAATTTGTTTTAGCTAGTGAAGTGTCTGAAATCAATTTTTGGAAAAACATGAGAATGAAGTGAGCCCGCCCAGCAGAGTAGAGTCAATATTTATTAAAATCATCAGTTTAAAGAGAAGTAAATTATTTTTACTCCAAGCAATGCATAAAAATAGTAATTCTCGACTTAAAATCAAAATCTTTAAAATACATAAGGACAATCGAGATTGAACGTAAATACAAAATAAAAATATACAAAAATATTCAAGCATATTAAAAAAACATTTAAAAGAGGATAAACTTTTTCTATTTATATATAAAGTTGTTAAATGGTAGTAGTTTATGGTTCAATGATTTTATAAATGTTGTAATTATTTCTTAAACTTCTTTAAAGATTTTATTCAAAATGTATTTTGACATGAAAAATAAAAGTATATAATTTTCTTCAGGGAAAAATTTGTTTGATGACGATTTTTTTAATGTGATATATTAAGAATGGCTAAAACGATTTGGTTCAAAAATTGTATCTGTTAAGTTATTTCATTAAAAATAATTATATATATTTTGGTTTTTCTTAATAAAATCATTTAGGACTATTATTATTATTATTGTTGTTATTAGCACCGCGTCTTACTACCCGTTCGGTTTATACGCACTTACGCTAATGTGTAATGGTAGGGTGATTGTGAGATGAAAATGGAGGACCTACAGTTTAACGTGGAATACGAACCACGGTGGAGGCCTGCCATTCCCCACATTCACAAGTTGAGATTAATACACGTCTTGTCAGAGGTGAAGGAAGGATTTGGAAATCAGATAAATCTGTGCCGAGACCAAGGATTGAACCCCGGACTCATAGCACAGAAAGCTGAAACCTTACTCCTAGACCGCCAGGACAGATAGCGATAGGCTGTAATGAACTGGACTGGATAGAACTATCTCAAGATAGGGATAGGGTGTAGTGAGGTGGACTGGATAGAACTATCTCAAGATAGGTATAGGCTGTAATGAGGTCGACTGGTTATAACTAGCTCAAGATAGAGATAGGGTTTAGTGAGGTGGAGTGGATAGAACTAGCTCAAGATAGGGATAGTGTGTAATGAGGTGGACTGGATAGAACTATCTCAAGATAGGTATAGGCTGTAATGAGGTCGACTGGTTAGAACTAGCTCAAGATAGAGATAGGGTTTAGTGAGGTGGAGTGGATAGAACTAGCTCAAGATAGGGATAATGTGTAATGAGGTGGACTGGATAGAACTAGCTCAAGAATAGGGATAGTGTGTAATGAGTTGGACTGGATAGAACTAGCTCAAGATAAGGTTAGGGTCCCGTCTCCTTTCGTTAACATCAGTACTATAATTTTCTTCCTGTATTTTCTCTCATCTCCTGTTTCTTACCTGGCTATTTAACACCTTTTTTCTTCTTTCCACAACCCTTCCTAGCATCAAATCCTTCTTGGCGTGGCGTACCATTGACTTTGCTGTTTTCTTCATCTGATTCTGCAGCTCCTACTAAACTTTTCTTGACCCTTTTCTATCCCACATTTACACTTTGCATCTCATTCTTGGACACTAAGATTCTTGTCTCTCTCATTTACAACTCTCTTTACTCTTCATTTTATAACCTCCTCATCCTTACTATTCTTTCTTGTTTTGCTATTTTTCCCTTCACCATCCACCCGCCTCAGTGGCGTAGTTGGCTAACGCGCTTGTCGTGTTGAGCTCGACTGCTGAGGACGGGGAGATCGAGGTTCGAATCTCATGTCGGGTGAACTGGGGGTGGTTTTTCCTAAATGGTTTTCCACTCTTTCTCAACGCAAATGCGGGTTCACTTCCTCTAATTCAACCTTCACAATTCCTAATCCAATAGAGTAATTAGTACTTAGAGCGTATAACCCGAACGGGTAGTAAGACGCGGTGCTATATATTATACTTAACCATACAATTCTACCTATTGCAATCCTGAAGTATCCAAAGGTACTGTAGATAATGAAATAATAACAATTTTAATAATAGTATAAATATTATAAATATTTCATTGTGTACACTTCATATGAATGTCTAGCTGTACTAAATTTCAGTCACCGCTCCTTTGCAATTATTTGTTTGTTTAAATACAAAACTTAAAATGTAAGTTTTTGAAAATATTATTGAAACATGTTGATAGCTTTCCCCTCCATTTTGAGATGATCCATTATTTTGATACCCGCCTCGGTGGCGTAGTTGGCTAACGCGCTAGTCGTGTTGAGCTCGACTGCTGAGGACGGGGAGATCGAGGTTCGAATCTCGGTCGGGTGAACTGAGGGAGGTTTTTCCTAAATGGTTTTCAACTCTCCCTCCACGCAAATGCGGGTTCACTTCCTCTAATTCAACCTTCCCAATTCGTAATCCATTAGCGTAATTAGTACTTTAAGCGTATAACCCGAACGGGTAGTAAGACGCGGTGCTAAATAATAATAATAATAACATTATTTTGACATAATTAACCACTTCTAAAATAATGGGGAATTTCTGGACGTCAACTTTCCGGTAGGCAGCCCTCTTATTAACCTTGCGCTTTCTTTTAATTTTTTAATTAGGTCTTATATTCACCCCAACAAACTATCTAATATATATTCAACATAAACATTGCCTTTTAAAATATTGATGGGTGAATCGTTTGTCTCTAGAAAACAAATTCAAGCAATCCCATCCTTTAAAAGCTGATTTTCTTCCATCCATCCCTCCCTTTGTTTTCTTCTGGGATAACCCAAGGTATCCCTAGAGTTGATTTAAAACGGGCCCTTTCCTCTCTTCATTTCAAACCAATCTGCGTCAATTAAGGCCCGCCAACAAGTTTACTGACATCACGTTTGTTTGGGCAAGGGGGATATATTTCCCTCGTGGATTTAGGTTGGTTAACCTGGGAGATTGCAATGACCCGGCCACGCGCGCAGGAAATCCTTCGGAGAAATAAAACTAATTTTGATTATTTCTCAATTTCATTGTTAGACTTGTCTCGCTTTTAAAACTTGATTCTGGTACTTACATATTATTATGTTAATATACGACAAATAACCATTTTACGTTGACACTTAATGTTAACGAAAATATATTTTAATCAAACTTAAAAATGTCATCTAATTTCAATCTCTTGTAACTCTTATGTTGATAGAGGACTCCCCATGACGGCCGATTCTGTGCTTGAATTGTTTAAGGCGTCAGGACCTCTTGAAATAGACTAAACTAACTATGACGGAGTGATTGCGGTTCGAATACCAGTAAGGTGTATCACTGTTTCCTAGCCACCAATTCATCATTGTGAAAGAAGATGTCCTAATTTAAATAGTTATACTTTTTTTTTGCCATGCTGAAAACCGAACCCGGAATCTTCAACTCGATAGACAGATGAGCAATAGACATATAGACAAAGCTGGTTACTAATTATACTCTTTTAATGTATTCATTTCGCATCAATAGCTTTCTGTGTATTAATCCGCAGTGTACATTCCGTTAGATAAGTTAGTAGCCTGGTCTTTAGTACATAACCTTTTATACTTAAAAACTATTTAATAGGCCTATACTTATAAAAGTAATTCATTAGCTCTTAACTATTGGGGGTGGAGGGAGGCAATAGATAAGCTATTATATTTATTTATTACGGTTATAGCCTCATCTAACTATCATATTCCAACTGATGATTTCCATACGTCTATCATAGACTCTGCCTAAAATATTAGCGGAGAATGACTTTAGGAAGGAGACGAATCTTGGGTGGATCGGTGGTCAGAACATTTACATACGAAGCCAATGATCCCAGGCTTGATTCCCGTGTCCAGATGTAATTTTTTCAATTTAAGGAAACCCATTTTAAACATAAAATATAAATCAATTAGTACCAAATAAATAACATGAAAAATATCTAAAATCGAAATGATTATCTAAGTCAAGTTAAAAAAAAAGTATCATAATAATTATTTATGCATCATTCCAAATGAGGTTTTTAAATTTCCTGAATAAAACAATCCACTGTTTCTTTTTACGGTAGTTAATAGTACCCCATTTGACCAGATTATTGCGGGGGAAGGGGATACATTTCCTCCAATACCCCTTCCCCCCTGTTAATGACGTTCATGCATATATTACATCCACACATCAACATAAAATATATGAACGTGTATCTTATACCAGAATAGGTCTATGGTCTTATAAAGTACTCGCCCGAAGACTGTTCTTTGTTGTTTGGTTTTATTTTGAGATAACGTGACCTGGTGGTCTAGGAGTAGGGTGTCAGACTTCTGTGCTGGGTTTCCGAGGTTCAATCCTCGTTCCCGGCACAGATTTATCTTATTGCCAAACCCTTCCTTCACTTCTGAAAAGACGTGTATTAATCACAACTTGTGAATGTGGGGAATGCCAGGCCTCCACCGTGGTTCGGATCCCACGTTAAACTGTAGGTCCTCCATTTCATCTCACAATCACCCTACCATCACACATTATCGTAAGTGCGTATAACCCGAACGGGTAGTAAGACGCGGTGATAATAATAATTTTAATTCCCTTGAGACATTCAGTTTACTCATTCACTCTCTTCAATTAAAATTTTAGCACCCATCATTTTGGTACGCAATTTTAACCCACCTAAAGTGTGTAATGGGACCCGCTTGCAAGTAAAATAGTCTGCAAAACTTTATCGTAGAGACGACTATCATGACAGATTGCACAACGGGAAATGGGTTGTGGCACCAAGAATATCCATGATTCTATCAGACCTGCCATTCCAGTCTAAGTGCATGTAATTTCCTATCAAGGTTTGCTATGTGATGACCATCAATCAACACAGTTTAAAGACGAACCCTGCAGGTGGCAGGCGTTTATCTCCGAGGCAAGTTTTTTTCACATGGACAACTAACTATATGTGACGCGATCCACGTGTTAGTTCTAGTAGAAACCTATTAATGACAGCTCTTCATGATAAAACTACTAAGGTCTATTATAAAGAATCCTTGCTTTAAATTTCGTTACACTATTTCCTTCAGTGAATAAAAATATTATGTCTGTCTAATCTTTAGTAAAAAAAATAATTACGGTCGACCTCAGTGGTCTTGGGGCAAAGTGTTAAAAACTCAGGGATTAGAACATATTTTTAAAACTGACTTTAACGCGAGCGAAGCTGCGGGCAAAGCCTAGTTAATTAAAAAAAAAAATCAAATGTGTACTAAATGAACCCCTCTCCCGAAGGATACACGTTTAAAAATAAATAAGTCAAAATATATTGCCAAATATCTATTGCATATATTTATGTTTTGTTGTTTTACAGTCAGACTGTCAGTATTAATAAAGTGATAATTAATACTGACATTCTGACTGATCGTGTAGGGGCAGTACTGATGGACGGACTTACGAAAATACTGATGGACCGAGTTTTCTGATCACATCAGTCTCAGTCGGTCAGTCTTGCAAGTGGTGGGAGAGACTGACACTAATACTGACCGTGTGTACGCTCGTCAATATTTTCTTCAGTCTCAGTAGTAATCATAGACTGCACGTTGCATGCATTAGCTGACACTGATAAAATGATGCAAAGAACGACCATGTACGGTCTCGTTGTAAATAAGGATGCATATTGTCAGTTCTAAGATTGACAGTCCGACTGATCTTGTAGGGGCCCCATAGGTGTTCAAATTATTCTATGATATATAATAATAATAATATTTAGCACCGCGTCTTACTACCCGTTCGGTTTATACGCTTTAAGTACTAATTACTCTAGTGGATTAGGAATAGGGAAGGTTGAATTAGAGGAAGTGAACCCGCATTTGCGTGGAGCGAGAGTGTAAAACCATTTAGGAAAAACCACCCCCAGTTCACCCGACCGAGATTCGAACCTCGATCTCCCCGTACCTCAGCAGTAGAGCTCAACACGACAAACGCGTTAGCCAACTACGCCACCGAGGCGGGTTTCTATGTGATATATATATATTTATTTATATACATTAGTACACAACTAATATGCCATCTTTGAATTTTAAAGCATCTCGTATGCTCACACATTTAACAAAAGTAAACTCTATTTTGTTTTATTTGGTTAAGCTACGTTAAGTATTTTCAACATTATCTAACGTACTATATGGGGCCATAAATAAGTGCAGTTTTAAATAACTATGTTAGTTTTTTAACATCTTCGTTTGGGAAAAATAACTATTGGTTTGTGTTGCTTCAGGAAAAACACCTTTAATTTTAGTATTTATACTTGACATTCATTAAACAATTAAATTTGATAGTAGAAATATTCTTAAGGCGTATATATGTATGTATAATATATGTGTGTATATAGTATATAATCGACTTACTCGTTAGGTTCTATAAAAATGTATTTACACCCATATAGGCAGACATACATAGGCCTATTTAAATACACCAAGTTTGCGTACATGTGAACGACCATTAAAAATAAATTTTCTTTGTTTATAGGAGAAAGTAAAAACCACTTATTTTTAATGAACTGACACAGGCTCCAGGACGTAGCTAAGTTAAGATTTCACGGGTGGACTCACCGGAATAAAATAAAATTGATGCATATTGAACGCTTCTAGAAGCTATTTGTAGTGATTTTGTTGTGAAAATTAAGAGCAAAGGTTGAAATAATGTATGAGCTAAAAATGACATTCTTTTATCAGCTTCCCGCCTCCGTGGCGTAGTTGGCTAACGCGCTTGTCGTGTTGAGCTCAACCGCTGAGGACGGGGAGATCGAGGTTTGAATCTCGGTCGGGTGAACTGAGGTTTTTTTCCTAAATGGTTTTCCACTCTTCCTCCACGCAAATGCGGGCTCACTTCCTCTAATTTAACCTTCCCAATTCCTAATCCATTAGAGTAGTTAGTACTTAAAAGCGTATAACCCGAACGGTCAATAAGACGCGGTGCTAAATATTAATTTTATCAGCTTAATATTAAAACTTAAGGCCATTACTACAATGTCTTGTTAAAGAACTTGTAGCTTAACCGTTGGTTAAACTTGAAGTTGTGTTTTACAATACTATTTTCATGTGATTGTCAAATAATAAAAGATACCTTACATTAGTTCTTATCGTTAAACTTATCAGAGCGCTAGATTTGTTTCAAGGATCTCGATAGGATTAATTTGAATAATGATAATACAAGAAATATGTTTAATAATGTTCTCTTTTCCTTATTTGATAGTAGCTTGGTCTTCTATGACGACATGTTTCGTTGTTAATATTGATGTTACACCATCTTCAGGTATAAGGAAAACCAATGTAGTTGTAAAATAGTAACTATAACAATAATAACACCAAAACATGTCGTCATAGAAGACTAAGCTACTATCAAATAAGAAGGGAATTAAAATAAAAAAAGATATAATTTTGTCGAATATAATCACGTTATTACGTCTATGGAACTGTTCTGAAAACAAATCAGGACAAATCTTAGTTGGTCCAATTTATAACTTTACGTCTTTGTAAGGTTGTCTGATAGGTTTTATTATACACACACACACACACACACACATATATATATATATATATTTAAAAATATGTTTTTGCTAAAATGTCTGTTGAAAATAATATTGGTATTCAAAGTTTTGGAAACCTTATAAAATGTAAGCTATCCTCAAAGTCGTCATTATCATACAATAATAACTCGCCCATTTCAGAAGATAGATGATAACTGTAACCTCACTTTAATAATAACAATATGGCGGAATGTTCAACTTCGTAAATGTGGATGTTATATTTACTAACCGGAAGGTAGAACTCACTTAAACTTTACAAGAACATTTAAGTGGACATTAGCACTAACGGAACATCATTTTAGTATCAAAAGTTTGGGTTGTTTCCCTTATGTTATGTTTAGTTGTATTTATATTTTTATCAAACAAAAATATGTATAGCTTATACCAAAGAGGGGTGCCTTTAACCCCCCGCCCCCACCCTTATCTATGGTCCTTGTCTTACTGGTACACCATAATGTGGCATTAAAGTTAAGAATGGCACAAGGCAGATTTTAATGTGATTAATCTGTGTAATAATAATGTAATATAATATTTCTATGCGACTGACGTATTAAAATTATTTTGTGCCTGTTAGTACAATATTTTAATTATCTTGTGTAAATGATGTACTGGTTTATGATCTTCTTCTGTAAACATAATACATCTTGATCTTTTTGTGTGAATATGTCTAACCATTTTCTTGTTGTGGAAATTATTAAACATGATTCAAATGTGTGAGACCGTTGAACATGTTACTATTGTGTGAACATGATAAACGACGATCCAGTTGTGTGACTACAATGTACCAGGATCAAACTGTGTGATCATGATACAGCTGTGTCACAGTCATTAACCATGCTCTTGTTTTGATTCATTGGTGTGACCATGATGATCCATGATCAATATGTGTGATCAAGACAAATCATGTTTATTTTTTTCATAATTATGGACCATAATCCTTTAAGTAGACATAATAAAGTGTAATCCTGTTGTGCAAATATAATAAAACACAATAATGTTGTGTTAATATGATGAAACATTATTCTTTATTGTGACCATGATTCCCTATGATCCTGTTGTGTGACACGTTAAACCCTGTTCTTGTTGTGTGAACGTGATTAACAATGATACAGTTGTGTGAACATGATGCACTATGATCCTGTTGTGTGACATGATAGATCCGATTCTTGTTGTGTGAACATGATTAACAATGATCCAGCAGTGTGAACATGATGCACTATGATCCTGTTGTGTGACACGTTAAACCCTGTTCTTGTTGTGTGAACGTGATTAACAATGATCCAGTTGTGTGAACATGATGCACTATGATCCTGTTGTGTGACATGATAGATCCGATTCTTGTTTTGTGAACATGATTAACAATAATCCAGCTGTGTGAACACAGTGGCTAATTATCCATTGGTGTGAACATGATGCACTATGATCCTGTTGTGTGACATGATAGATCCAATTATTGTTGTGTGAACATGATTAACAATGATCCAGCTGTGTGAACAGGATGAACTATGATCCTGTTGTGTGACACGTTAAACCCTGTTCTTGTTGTGTGAACGTGATTAACAATGGTCCAGTTGTGTGAACATGATGCACTATGATCCTGTTGTGTGACATGATGGATCCGATTATTGTTGTGTGAACATGATTAACAATGATCCAGCTGTGTGAACACAGTGGCCAATGATCCATTTGTGTGAACATGATGCACTATGATCCTGTTGTGTGACATGATAGATCCGATTATTGTTGTGTGAACATGATTAACAATGATCCAGCTGTGTGAACATGATGAACTATGATCCTGTTGTGTGACACGTTAAACCCTGTTCTTGTTGTGTGAACGTGATTAACAATGATCCAGTTGTGTGGACATGATGCACTATGATCCTGTTGTGTGACAT
>CABEEJ010001442.1:29250-95768 GCA_901482245.1 Timema douglasi
GGGAGGAGTGTTGGTGGGCACATCCCGCAAATGCTGAAGGCTAGATTAAAAAAAAAAATTAACAGTTACAGTAGCTCTCTGACGTGTTTTATATGGCAGTATAACCCTCTAACTGCCAAAGGCTAGGAAAAATTCTAAATATTAAACGCCTATAGAAGCTATTTTTTTTATGGCAACATAACACCATAACTGCCTAAGGATAGAATAAATTATAGATACTAAACTCCTCTAGAAGATCTCTGAAGTGTTTATTATGGCAACACAGGCCCCTAATTTGTATTTGTAACTTGATGTTGATATTGTCTGAACCATAAATAAAGCCATATATATTTTGTTCATAAAATTTCGGGGGGATGGGGGGGGGGAAGAGTTAAACCACCAAAATCCCCACTGACTACAACCTTGGTTGTGGTAATTTCTCTTCTATGAAAAATATCCAACGCATCAGCTAGGAATCGAACCCGAGACCCCTAGACTTGTAGCCATGTGCACTGACCACTCCATAACCGGACCGGTTAACATATAAACTAATCACGCTTGTGTGTTAGGAATCAGGTTAGGTCGAAGAGGAAGTGTACTCGAATTAACGTGGAGGGAGAACTGTAAAACGTTTATTTTTTAAAAAAAACTTAGTATATCTTACGGGGATTCGAACCCCTATTTTTTCCACCATCAGCAGTTCCATCTATTGCGAGAATGAAGCCTTAGACTCTCAGACAATTCAACTACTCTGTTAAAAGGTTTTAAATTGTCTATTAAAATGACATTATAAACATTTTATACAAACTGTGATATTCTAATTGTGATTTTAATTCAATCGCCACCCGTATTGACGAAAACACGAGCTAAGGTTCCAGTCTGGTATGTTCTGGTTCGCCAGTAATGGGTAGGTAAAAGTTAAAATTCCAAATGTGTGTACTGAAGTGTTTGAAAACATGGTTTCCTCTTCTCCCTATATGCAAAACGTGAGCACATTACCTCTAGATTCTACCTTTATCCTCCCTATTTCATCAGTGAAAGTATGTGGTTAATCCCCAGGGGTAGTATCACCTAACATAACCGTTTATAGCGAGCTGGGTTGAATCAGAAACAGCGTGTTCAACTTACGTGCTCATTTATTACTCAAGAGGAAGAAATTCGGATCGAATCCCGGTTGAATGCGTTTATTATGGTATTATATAGTTCACTGTAATTTTTCACAGAAATTATGTAACAAATTCTGGTGCACTTACTTGAAATTACCTATACTAATACTGTGTATCTAAATGAATGTAAGTTAAAGAAGGACTATAAGATATATGTGTACCCTTGAAATAAATTATTAAAAAAATCAATATAGTTTTTAATCCGTTTGGATTCAAGTATATTTGAAAGGATGAGTAGGTCACTTGGATGAATATGCACTACCGCTCTTCTAAAATCCTATTTTAAAGATGATAGTTTCATATTTGTCTGCTTGCCCAATATTGTGTGTGACACTTATGGAAGATATCAAGTAAAAAATTTGGAATATCCATAATTTGGGATAAACTCCCTTAGCCAATGACCAGGGAATGAAAATAGAATGTGTCTCTTGAAAGTGATAGGTCCAGAACCCACCCCTTGGGGTACGGGGGTAGAGGACTAATTACATAATAAGATTTTGATAATACATAATTTTTTGTGGTCAACATTGATAGTATTTTATTAGTATTCCTTTTTAATTATTGATAATACAAGTATGTATCAAAAAAGACACGAGCTATTACATCTATCTGATGAGCTGACGTATGAATAGATAAGTGAAGGGAGATCTAGTAGCTTTTTAGCTGTCAGGTGAAATAAAGTCTAGTAACTTTTCTAGCTGTCAGGTTAAAGTAGATCTAGTAACTTTTCTGGATGTCAGGTTAAAGTAGATCTAGTAATTTTTCTAGTCAGGTGAAATAAGGTCTAGTAACTTTTCTAGCTGGCAGGTGAAATAAGATCTAGTAACTTCTCTAGCTGTCAGGTGAAAAAAGATCTAGTAACTTCTCTAGCTGTCAGGTGAAATAAGATCTAGTAACTTCTCTAGCTGTCAGGTGAAATAAGATCTAGTAACTTCTCTAGCTGACAGGTGAAATAAGATCTAGTAACTTTCTAGCTGTCAGGTAAAATAAGATCTAGTAGCATAGATTCTAAGATCCCAATTAGTGTAATAGTGGAATCAAACCATCTGTAGTTTTATTGCCAAGGAAATTCAACGTCTGAAGCTACGTATTGGTATTTTTTAAATATAAAGTGCACCCACATTTGCGTGAAGAGCGAAAGGAAGCCTGTCAAAGAATAGCAGTGGGTAGTCGTTAGTTCCGACTGTGACATTTGTAAGATCTGGAGGAATGCAGTTGGTTGACAATTACAAAAATTATTAAAATGAGTTTCATACACTCAAACGTCAAGTCATGTGATCTGCCGCTAACATTTTTAGAGCTACAGTAGCCCCACGGCTTCTTTGGTGCTGACTGACAGCTCACAGCTGACAGCTCACAGCTGACTTCTGACAGTCAACATTTATGTATATACCTAACTTTTGACCGTCAGAAATGACAGCTACTAAACACAGGTTTTTGCAAATCATATGGTTCGGCGTAGGGATACATAATTTGGTCTGGTAACTTTTCAAAGCCGTCAGCTGTCAGCTGAGAGCTGTCAGTCAGCACCAAAGAAGCCACGGGGCTACTGTAGTATCAATCAATACTTATGAAATAATAAGTGTACAACAGGAAGGTTAGTTCCGATTTGTTTCTCATTCATCCTGAGCAGCGAACGTACTCAGTCAGTCCTTCAGCTAGCTAGTGTCCCCCTCCCGCATTATCTGAGAAGAAGCAAATGTATTAGTGAAGTTATTAAATTGGGATAGTTTCAAATTGCCTCCTGTAATGAATTTGAATGAGCCATCGAGAAAGAGCCTATACATTTTGTCAAATAGTTTACTTATATACGTTTCGGGGATCAACGGAAATCTGCCGACCTCGGCTGGGTTTGAACACGTGATTATTGGGTCAGGAGGCGAGCACTCTACCCCAAGACAACCGAGACATTAAAAATACAATAAAATGTTCTCAATTTTAAACACAGTAAAACATGTTAGTATATTTTGAGAGTGCCATCCTATCAGAATCGTACTGCAGCGCTGTATTGACCAGTCTGCCAAGTGTGGGATGCTGTGGTTGCTTAACAACCGCACACATCTCTTACTGGCGCCCACCTGCACTCGGATCCCTGGTTCATAAAGGCATCATAGGCCCGATATAGGCTGAGAGAGGCGAGGCTGGTTACTGGCTTTGGGGAGCATAATTTCCAGCACTGACACATATTTTATTAGTTATTATTATTAGAACCGCGTCTTACTACCCGTTCGGGTTGTACGCATTTATTAGTTCAGGAAAATTGATATTATAGTTGTTTTTTTAAATAATGTTTTTTTAGATACACTTCTGTTTATCCTGTTTGGTAGCAAGCTTACCGACGATGCTAATGGTTAGGGATGAGTAAGGTTGAATTAGAGGAAGTGTACCCACATCTGCGTGGAGAGAGAGAGTTAGAAACCCTTTAGGAAAACCACATTTTTTATTCCAGTTCATCTAGACCTACCGTCAAATAGGATAAATTGAAACTTTTGCGGAAATAAACATACTTCAATGAAAAACTATTTTAGGTGTTTATCTTAACAATCACAAGTGCCAGTGTTGTCACTTCCTCAGTGTGAATGGAGCAGGCTGAATTTATTTAATAATACTTTTTGGGCCAAACAGGGAATTGAACTTAGAACCCCCAGTTTGCTAAGCAAACGTGCTACAGACTATTCTGGTCTTAAATGTATTGTTTCATTTCATATTTTAAAAAAACAATTAAAGATTCCATAGACGTAATATATTAACGGTCAACTTTAATTTATTTTTAATATGCTTTGAAAATTAAATAAAGACTAGAATAGTCTGTAGCGTGTTTGCCTATAAACTAGGGGCTCCAGGCTCAATTTTATGTTTATATTTGTTACATAAATTATATATAATAGTTTAACTATGGCTTATCGGTCTACACTTTACATTTAAAAAATGTCAAGAAATAGAAATTGATATTAATACACACCAACATTTTTCTTATAATATTTTAGAGTGTAAAACAAGTCGTATACATTCTTAACTATATATGTATACATATATATAATTGTATACATACATTGTATATAATAAAGGTATACTACTTATTTTACACTCTAAAAATATTATACAAAAACATTTGCTTTTTATATTCTGTTTACAATTTTATAACATAAAATGTAGCTTAATATATAACCATGGATACGAAAATGGTCCATTTACCTGGCCTTGCGTTCTAAGATTAAACTGAAAGTTGCACAGGGCTTTGTTTTTATTGGTAGGCTACGTTTGGCACCAATATTATTCTAGCTATTATTGGTGTAAAGAGGAGGTCGTAGCACACTCAACACCAACAAGAATTAGGGTGACTCAAAGGTAAAACATTGGAAAACAATTGCAGGGTTCATCTCCCTTTATTGAAATGTATACCAAAAATGTGTTTACCAAACAGACTGTATGTTTGTCTATGTTTACTAAGAATATTATATTTGTTTGTGTTTAACAACAAGGTTCTATGTTTGTCTATGTTTATCAATTGTACTCTATGTTTGTCTATTTCTCCAGGATCCGAAGGTGAACCAATCAGAGCTCAGTATGAATAAGTGCAGTATCGCTAGGTGCATGTTGCTGTTGACGCTGCTTATGTTGACGGAGCTGACGTTGGCCAGCGTGAAGAAACCTCCGTTCAACGGGAGCATCTTCGGGAAACGTGGAAACTACGCAGGCGAGCTCAGAGGTGAGCTCCGAATTAGTCAATTAAAGTTACCGAGGCGTGAGGGGAGGATAGCTTTGGGGAAAAGTTCACAACAAAGACGAAGTCCACAAAAATCTGGTGTTTTGTGAATTCGTCTTAGGTGTGCTATTATTATTATTATTATTAGCAGCGCGTCTTACTAACCGTTCCGGTTATACGCACTTACGTTAATGTGTTAGGGTGATAGGGTGTTTGTGAGATGAAATGTAGGACCTACAGTTTAACGTGGGATCCGAACCACGGTGGAGGTTTGGTGCTCAGAGTAGTTCTATACTCATAGCTTAGGGCTGATTTTGTGATGGATGTGTGGTAATCTTCAACTACATAATTATGAGCGACCAATAGTATCGCGAGCTATCAGATATCACAGCCATCTGTAGCTCAGAATTATGAACTATGAGTGAAGAATGATCTTGAGCAGGAGATTAATCCTGGATATCTTGGTGGTAGAACCATGGTGCGCTAAGTCAAAGGTTCCGGGTTCGATTCCCGTGTTCAAGTGTCATTTTTAAACTAAAATAAATAAATTAAATTGTGATATACTCAGTAATTACAATGATTTGCAGCCTGTATGTTGATAGCTAATAATAATATATTAAAACGGTATAAATGTTTACGGCAAAAAAAAGTTTGTTTTTTCCTTAAAGGGACTTCCTATGAAAATTGAGCTGTAGTTTAAATATTTTAAATTGAAAACTAAATATTAATAGACGTCTAGGCCTCTTCTATATGGCTGAATAGTCTATGGAATCACCCTTGCAATGGACCGGACTGCAGATGACGGGAAGATCGGAGTTGAATCATGTTTGAGTATACTGACGACGGCTGCATTTCATACATGTTTCTCTCCATTCAAATGTGAATACATTTCCTCTTAACTAAACCTTCTCCATTCCTACCACTTTAACGTAATCATAACCTATGCATGGAATTCGCATGTGAATTAAGGCGTGGTGAGAAGAAAAATAGAAATGTCCCTTATGTTTATTATCTATCATACAATAGTATTAATATAATTAATAACAATAGTAGTAAGTGTTTAAAAACGTATATTTGGGAATGAAAAACTAATCTGGAATCTTTGAGTTTATTATACTTTCCATTTTTTTTCGTGCACTACTTCTTACCACCCGTCCGGGATATCCGAATATTTACTCTAATGGGTAACTGATAAGGAGGTAGAATTTAGAGGAAGTGTAACAAAATTTGCATAGAGATAGAGTTGGAAACCATTTGCATAACCAGACGCGATGAGACTGACCCCTTGGATCATTTCTTTGTTTGCTTGTTAACCTATGTTTTGTAAAATTTTAGGCCTATATAGTAAAAGTAATTCTCCATTTACTGTTATAAAATACATTATTAATGGGGTTGTGCATTAAAGTGTTATCATTCTTGACAGGAAAAATAGTTTGTATTTTCCAAAAGGTTCTTTCAATCCAAATATTAAATAAAACAGCACAAAAAAGGGGTTGTTGTTACAGATAAATATTAGTGGATGACGCTCACATACGATTATAAACACACTAGTTGGAAATTATTATTATATATTTAGTGTAATTTAAATGGTTGCTATCCACATTGCTGGACAGGTAGACAAAGGCATCAGACTTGACTTGTCTGGTTTTTCTTTGATGGGGATGTTTCTCCCTTCCCCATTGGTATAGACATGCGGTTAGTCCGGACGGGTACTAGGACGCTTAGCCTACCTACTCACTCTATAGCGTTAAGAGCTACACAATTCATTGCCATACTTACAAAAGTACGTCAGCTAGCCCTATCTTGAGATAGTTCTATCCAGTCTACTTCATAACACCCTATCCCTATCTTGAGCTAGCTCTATCCAGTCCACCTCATTACACCCTATTCTTAGCTTGAGTTAGTTCTATCCAGTTTACCTCATTACACCCTATTTCCCTTATGAGCTAGTTATATCCAGTCCACCTCATTACACCCTATCCCTAGCTTGATCTAGTTCTATCTAGTCCACCTCATTACACCATATCCATATCCTGAGCTAGTTCTATGAATTCTACCTCATTACACTCTATCCCTAGCTTTATCTAGTTCTATCCAGTCCACCTCATTACACACTATTCCTATCCTGAGCTAGTTCTATCCAGTCTACCACATTACACCATATCCCTATCTTGAGCTATTTCTATCCATTCCACCTTATTACACCCTATTCCTAGCTTGAGCTAGATATATCCAGTTTACATCATCACACACTATCCCTAGCTGGAGCTAGTTTTATCCAGTCCACCTCATTATACCATATCCCCATCTTGAGATAGTTATATCCAATCCACCTCATCACACTCTATCCCTAGCTGGAGCTAGTTTTATCCAGTCCACCTCATTATACCATATCCCTATCCTGAGATAGTTATATCCAATCCACCTCATCACACTCTATCCCTAGCTGGAGCTAGTTTTATCCAGTCCACCTCATTATACCATATCCCTATCCTGAGATAGTTATATCCAATCCACCTCGTCACACTCTATCCCTAGCTGGAGCTAGTTTTATCCAGTCCACCTCATTATACCATATCCCCATCCTGAGATAGTTATATCCAATCCACCTCATCACACTCTATCCCTAGCTGGAGCTAGTTATATCCAATCCACCTCATCACACTCTATCCCTAGCTGGAGCTAGTTTTATCCATTCCACTTCATTACACCATATCCCTATCCTGAGATAGTTATATCCAGTCCCCCTCATTACACAATATCTCTCTTATGATCTAGTTTTATCCAGTCCCCCTCATTACACCATATCCCTATCCTGGGCTAGTTTTATCCATTACACCTCATTGCACCCTATTCCTAGCTTGAGTTAGTTCTATCCAGTCTACCTCATTACACACTATACCTATCTTGAGCTAGCTCTATCCAGTTTATCTCATCACACCCTATCTTTTACAGTTTAATTCTAATATTATCCTCCTATCTGCGTCTAGATCTTCCCAGTAGTCCCTTATCACAGGGTTTACCAGACACTTAGCACGGTAAAAATAACAAGTGATTGTCAGTTATTTTTATTTTAACTTATACTTTAACTGTCATAGCATATAAATTATAGTAGTCAAAAAGTAAAATATAATAGAGGTAAAATATTATTTTATCAATTTAAATGTATTCAATCTTTAATTAACAATTATACTAAATCAAGTATTGATGCACACAAATGGTTGAAGAAAGACCTTAAGTATGGTATGCACCTAAAAAGGTCAAGCTTAATCATCATCATCATCATCTTACAACTCCAGCTAGCCGGGTGTGCAGCACAAGCGCTCGCCACTTCTTCATGTCGTATAATTTTTGTCCGTCAACGTTCCCACCTAAGCCCTCTTTTCTCCACTTCTGATCTCACAGTTTCCATCCATCGTTTCCTTCACCTTCTGGTCTGTTTTCATTTAATCTTCTATCAAAGTATCTCCTTGCTGTTCTAGTGTTTGTTTTCCCCTTCTCATCACAAGCCCATACCACTCCCGTCTCCGCTTTCCTACAACCTCTGCAACGGAACCACGACGCTAACTTCATTTCTGTTCTTTTTCCTTTCTTTAGAACCGTGTCTTAGTACACATTCGGGTTATACACTTATGTAATAACTACGCTAATAATTTTAGAGACTGTGAAGGTGATAGTTAGAGGAAGTGTACCCTCATGTATGTGAAGAGAGAGTGTAAAACCATTTAGGGAAAAAAAACCTCAGTGCACCCGACCGATATTCTAACCTCGGTCTTCCCATTATCGGCAGTCAATCTACTACTAAAGAAGCGCGTTAGATCACGTGACCACCTATGCGGGTAATGAAACATAGTTAATTTTGCTTTCTGAGGTATTTTGTTATCCGCCAGGAGGTTTATTACAGGACTGTAAGAATGTGATACTTCGTGTCCTATTGTGTATGTCTTGCTTAATAGTGTTGTGCTTTTAAATGATGTTTCAAAGGTATTTTAAATTGGAAGTTGATTTTATTATGGTCCCTTCCAGAAGAATCTTTGAACGTATTTCGTTTCTGTTTGATTGTCAATTACACGTTTTTAGTTATTAATGATATTTAACTCGAACTCTTTGAACTTGTTGTTCCAAGTATTCATCATACATGGCAAATTCCAGAAGTCTCTGCATCGATTCCTGTTATCATAACACATTTTCGAAACAATGTAAAATTTGAAATAAGAAATTTAGGGATGAGAATGATTTAAATTGTTTGAAGATTTTTTACACATTAAGTATCAAGTCTATTTAATTAACTATGTTTTGAATTTGAGGATCGAATTTGAAACAGTGGTTATTTAAATGTGTGAGCAACTTATTTGTTTGACTTTAGTCATTTTTATCTATAGGACAGGTGATTTAAGTTGAAATTTTAAAATTACTTTTAGAATAAATATGTTGTCTTCTGTAAAAATAATATCAATGGATATAATATATGGAATTTAGAGTTGATCTAAAAACTCACCAGACAACCTAGATTACTATATATAACTAAATAAATTGATATCAAATATGTATAAATCTCTCCTAGTCTGAGATTCTAACCATCTGTGTCTGCCTCCCTCCACCTTATAACCATCTGAGCCACCCAAGCTTTTATTCTTATTCAAGCCCCAGTTCCCGATGTATCTGATGCTCAATTCCAGTGAAGGGCGCATTTTTTAACCCCTATCTGTAGTGACGAGAGGTTGTTTGTACCCTGTTGTGTTGTTGCAGACTATGACGGCGCTGGCAGGACCTTGTCCGTGATGTGTGAGATAGCGTCTGAAGCGTGTTCAGGATGGTTCCCACAGGCAGACAAACGATAAGGTACACACGTGTGACATTAAACAAGCACTAAGGTACAGAGAGTTTGGAACTAAACAAGCACTAAGGTACACACGTGTAGCGTTAAACAAGCACTAAAGTACAGACGTGTAGCACTAAACAAGCTCTAAGGTACAGAGCACGTAGCATTAAACAAGCACTAAGGTACAGAGCGTGTAGCACTAAACAAGTACTAAGGTACAGAGCGTGTAGCATTAAACAAGCACTAAGGTACAGAGCGTGTAGCACTAAACAAGCACTAAGGTACACACGTGTGACATTAAACAAGCACTAAGGTACACACGTGTGGCATTAAACAATCACTAAGGTACAGAGCGTGTAGCATTAAACAAGCACTAAGGTACAGAGCGTGTAGCATTAAACAAGCACTAAGGTACAGAGCGTGTAGCATTAAACAAGCACTAAGGCACAGAGCACGTAGCATTAAACAAGCACTAAGGTACAGAGCGTGTTACATTATCAAGAACCAAAGAATACAGCGTGTAACATTAAACGCGCACTAAGGGGTTAAAAATATGACAAGCGTGTGTTATAGCATGAATGTTAGCTTTTACCAAGTTTATTGAACGCCTGCACCCGGATTTACTACTGGTTGCAACTAATTTGCCGTCTGGACACGGGAATCGAGCCAGGAACCTTTTGCTTAGTACGCCAATGCTCTAACCACTGAGCTATTCAGAAGATATCATTTTTCAATTTAAAGAATACTTCCTATCGTGTTTAACAACTCCACATTAATGGAGTAGACACATGACTATATTTCGAAAACAAGGTCGAATGAGTCACATCTTTCCATACACTTCTTTTTAACTGTTTTTGTGTCTCCTGTCCACCCGCAGGAGTGAATCACTATTTATATATATAAAAAGAGAGAGAAAGAAAGAGATAAACACGCCCTCCCCAGTCCCTTAGGCCTTTCATGGCAAGCGGGCTACTGAATAAAAATAACATATACAACATTAAAAATCCCTTATTTAGCGTCGAAGGCAATATTGGGGAGAAAAAACTAAAAATTATTTCCCCCTCCCCCTCACCCATAGCCCATACTGGGCTATAATAAAAATATAAATGAGAGACTCACCCGCTTCGGTGGCCGCGTGGTTTAACGCGCTACTCTCGTGTTAAACTAGACTGGCGATGACGGGTATATTGAGGTTTGAATCTCGGTATAATGTACTAAGGATGGTTTTATCCAAACGGTTTTCCATTATCCCTCTAAGCAAATGTGGGCACACTTGATGTAAATACAGCCTTTTTCATCCTTAAAATTACTAGCTTAATTAATACATATATTCCATTCACCGTAGGAATTAACTTCTGAAAGGCCTTTTTCCCTACCATAAATCTACTATATAGTAGGATATTGGTAGGAAAAAAGACCTTTCAGAGAGTAATTCCTACCGTGAATGGAATATTTTCCCTACCATAAATCTACTATATAGTAGGATATTGGTAGGAAAAAAGACCTTTCAGAGAGTAATTCCTACCGTGAATGGAATATAAGCGTAAAACTCGAACAGATAATAAGACGCGGTGCTAAAAATAACAAATCAACAGTCTGTCTCCCCTATCAATTGCAGGGGGTGAGTGGGGGGTGGCTATAGAAGGGGGTGAGGGGAGAGAAGGAAGAACTGATAGAAATAAATATGAAATAAACTATAAGAGAAAGATAAGCTTCCTCTTCCCTTGAAGAAATAGTAAAAACAAGAGGGATAAAAAATCAATAAAGGACTCATTTTTTTAGCGATTGTTGAGCACAACTCGGATGACTAAAAAAACACGCGTTTATATAACAATATCCATCCTTGAGGCAAACAACATAAACAAACGATACCAAAATGTTTCGCGTGAAATGTCGTTGGAAATGAGATACCTTCTCATTCTTATAATCTATTTAAAATATATATATACAGTAGTCCCATGGCTTCTTTGGTGCTGACTGACAGCTCACAGCTGACTTCTGACAGTCAACATCTAGGTATATACCTAAATTTTGACTGTCAGAAGTGACAGCTGCTAAACACATGTTTTTGCAGATTATATGGTTTGGCGTAGGGATACATAATTTGGTCTGATAACTTTTCAAAGCTTTTAGCTGTCAGCTGTGAGCTGTCAGTCAGCACAGAAGAAGCCATGGGGCTACTGTATATAACACTTAAAGTATAAGGTTTTTAATTCAATAAGGACATGTTGAAACCTCTCACCTCTATCTTAGTGTGGGCCATAGTTTTTAAATAACACATCAATTCTTGAATAACGCGGGATTTCTCAACGTCTATCACGTGTGTAAACATTGTGTTGGGTGGCTTCCTTAAGTTCATTTTGAAATGATATAGTGAGCGTGAACCAATAATAATATCCACCTTATATGGCCACTAAAGATCACTACTTAAATATACGTTTTTATATGAATCATGTATTCTACATACGTCACTTCTAACAGAAAGTTTCGATCATGGTTAACAGATGTTCGGGCAATATAATAACATTTTGTGCTAGCTATAGTACTAGATTTAGTTTTTATATTATCTAAGAGGTTATTTTAGACTTACGACACCTTTGATTAGTCGGTAACACGTCTGCCTAGTAAGACAATGATACTGAACTAGATTCTTGGAAAGGTAAAAAATATATATATCACTGTCGAAATTTGAGGTACACATTTCAAAGATACGGATAACAGAATGTTGTGTCAAGGTTATACCTTGATTTTTTTAGGAAGCCCAGACATAATTGATTAAATGTCACTAACACATGGCATTTTAGATATACATATATGTATTTATTATTTTAAAATATCGTGTCAAAAAAAAGCTTCGTATCAATTTTAGCCTGATAGCTTACATCCAACGCTGCAACGATCCATTAGTTTTTATATATTGTTGTAAATACATATTTGTACATTGCATTATTATGTTATATTTTTATTTTTTTTAGGTGCGGATGTCCTCAAATGAAGATTTATGCCTCAGAGGGGAGATATTTCCACAATATTAAATATAATTATTAAGTTATATTTAGATATGAATACTTTTTTGTCCGTAAACTTCTCTAATCATGAGATTTTAACTGTAGTAAAATAGATTTAAATATTTTAACCAACAGGACAACCATAATAATTTCAGTGATACAAGAATGACAAAAAATAGAATTCCTTTTTATATTTATTCATTCACTCTTAGGTTGTACACAAAAAAAGAAAAGACATAATAATAGATTTGAATTATCTCATGGTTTTTAACAGTGAAAGATAAAATGTAGCTTGTGTACAGATGAAAATAAATGCCTTGTTTCATTTGCAAAAAATTATAATGGAGGGTATTATTGGTTGCTCCAATTTCATAATTTAACTGGTTTTCACCGGTTATCTTTTAGTCAAATTTTAGTACAACAATACTTTAACTGTATAAATCACTGTACAAATGGGTTAAGATATATTAAAATATTAATAATTTGAATAAACAGTAATGTTGTAAATTTCAAGTTTTGTAGTTTAATTAATGTTAGTAAATAAAAATCTCACAAATATACTTATTGAATAATCAATGTGCACATAGTTATTTTTTTTAAAAATACCAAAACCATTTCCATTCCACACAAACCGCCTATCTTAAGCAATTTTCAGAAATGTCATAATAAAAATAAAAATAATATTTTGACTTTTTTTTATGCAAATTCGAAATACTATAGTACCTTTAGTTTCCTAGGAACATTAAATGTTAATTTCACTACAAGAAAAACCGATTTATTGTTTGAACTAATAATCTTTTAATATGGTCCCCACATTTGAAATACCGGACAGTTCTGAAATTAAACATGTTCTGTTTTAATAAACAAATCTATTTTAAAAATAAATGAATTATTTTGATGTTTTTTAGCGTACAATAAGAAACTAATTCTATGAATCTGGATATGTTATCTGGAATCAATGTAAAAATACTCTACCAAAACATTACAGTCTCAAAAATGATTCAATTAATTACGTGTTTTAAATTATATAAAATTATATGCCAGTGGCTCTCAACAGCTTCATGAAGTATCTGGCTTAGTAAAAGGCTATAGGAAAAAAAAAAGATGGATGAAATATAATTTGTAGGTCTGTAAACAGTATACCTCATTCCTTCCATGTTCTCATCATTACTACAGTCTTACTAGTAGTTAGATCAACAGTATACCTTAACCATTCCATTTAATTATCATTACTACAGTCTTACTAGTAGTTAGATCAACAGTATAACTCATTACTTCCATTTAATTAACATTACTACAGTCTTACTAGTTGTTATATCAACAGTATACCTCATTCCTTCCAATTAATTATCATTACTACAGTCTTACTAGTAGTTAGATCAGCAGTATAACTCATTCCTTCCATTTAATTATCATTACTACAGTCTTACTAGTAGTTAGATCAACAGTATACCTCATTCCTTCCAATTAATTATCATTACTACAGTATTAATAGTAGTTAGATCAACAATATACCTCATTCCTTCCATTTAATTATCGTTACTACAGTCTTACTAGTAGTTAGATCAACAGTATACCTCATTCCTTCCATTTAATTATCATTACTACAGTCTTACTAGTAGTTAGATCAACAGTATACCTCATTCCTTCCATTTAATTATCATTACTACAGTCTTACTAGTAGTTAGATCAACAGTATACCTCATTCCGTCCATGTTCTCATCATTACTACAGTCTTACTAGTAGTTAGATCAACAGTATACCTCATTCCTTCCATGTTCTCATCATTACTACAGTCTTACTAGTAGTTAGATCAACAGTATACCTCATTCCTTCCATGTTCTCATCATTACTACAGTCTTACTAGTAGTTAGATCAACAGTATACCTCATTCCTTCCATGTTCTCATCATTACTACAGTCTTACTAGTAGTTAGATCAACAGTATACCTCATTCCTTCCATGTTCTCATCATTACTACAGTCTTACTAGTAGTTAGATCAACAGTATACCTCATTCCTTCCATGTTCTCATCATTACTACAGTCTTACTAGTAGTTAGATCAACAGTATACCTCATTCCTTCCATGTTCTCATCATTACTACAGTCTTACTAGTAGTTAGATCAACAGTATACCTCATTCCTTCCATGTTCTCATCATTACTACAGTCTTACTAGTAGTTAGATCAACAGTATACCTCATTCCTTCCATGTTCTCATCATTACTACAGTCTTACTAGTAGTTAGATCAACAGTATACCTCATTCCTTCCATGTTCTCATCATTACTACAGTCTTACTAGTAGTTAGATCAACAGTATACCTCATTCCTTCCATGTTCTCATCATTACTACAGTCTTACTAGTAGTTAGATCAACAGTATACCTCATTCCTTCCATGTTCTCATCATTACTACAGTCTTACTAGTAGTTAGATCAACAGTATACCTCATTCCTTCCATGTTCTCATCATTACTACAGTCTTACTAGTAGTTAGATCAACAGTATACCTCATTCCTTCCATGTTCTCATCATTACTACAGTCTTACTAGTAGTTAGATCAACAGTATACCTCATTCCTTCCATGTTCTCATCATTACTACAGTCTTACTAGTAGTTAGATCAACAGTATACCTCATTCCTTCCATGTTCTCATCATTACTACAGTCTTACTAGTAGTTAGATCAACAGTATACCTCATTCCTTCCATGTTCTCATCATTACTACAGTCTTACTAGTAGTTAGATCAACAGTATACCTCATTCCTTCCATGTTCTCATCATTACTACAGTCTTACTAGTAGTTAGATCAACAGTATACCTCATTCCTTCCATGTTCTCATCATTACTACAGTCTTACTAGTAGTTAGATCAACAGTATACCTCATTCCTTCCATGTTCTCATCATTACTACAGTCTTACTAGTAGTTAGATCAACAGTATACCTCATTCCTTCCATGTTCTCATCATTACTACAGTCTTACTAGTAGTTAGATCAACAGTATACCTCATTCCTTCCATGTTCTCATCATTACTACAGTCTTACTAGTAGTTAGATCAACAGTATACCTCATTCCTTCCATGTTCTCATCATTACTACAGTCTTACTAGTAGTTAGATCAACAGTATACCTCATTCCTTCCATGTTCTCATCATTACTACAGTCTTACTAGTAGTTAGATCAACAGTATACCTCATTCCTTCCATGTTCTCATCATTACTACAGTCTTACTAGTAGTTAGATCAACAGTATACCTCATTCCTTCCATGTTCTCATCATTACTACAGTCTTACTAGTAGTTAGATCAACAGTATACCTCATTCCTTCCATGTTCTCATCATTACTACAGTCTTACTAGTAGTTAGATCAACAGTATACCTCATTCCTTCCATGTTCTCATCATTACTACAGTCTTACTAGTAGTTAGATCAACAGTATACCTCATTCCTTCCATGTTCTCATCATTACTACAGTCTTACTAGTAGTTAGATCAACAGTATACCTCATTCCTTCCATGTTCTCATCATTACTACAGTCTTACTAGTAGTTAGATCAACAGTATACCTCATTCCTTCCATGTTCTCATCATTACTACAGTCTTACTAGTAGTTAGATCAACAGTATACCTCATTCCTTCCATGTTCTCATCATTACTACAGTCTTACTAGTAGTTAGATCAACAGTATACCTCATTCCTTCCATGTTCTCATCATTACTACAGTCTTACTAGTAGTTAGATCAACAGTATACCTCATTCCTTCCATGTTCTCATCATTACTACAGTCTTACTAGTAGTTAGATCAACAGTATACCTCATTCCTTCCATGTTCTCATCATTACTACAGTCTTACTAGTAGTTAGATCAACAGTATACCTCATTCCTTCCATGTTCTCATCATTACTACAGTCTTACTAGTAGTTAGATCAACAGTATACCTCATTCCTTCCATGTTCTCATCATTACTACAGTCTTACTAGTAGTTAGATCAACAGTATACCTCATTCCTTCCATGTTCTCATCATTACTACAGTCTTACTAGTAGTTAGATCAACAGTATACCTCATTCCTTCCATGTTCTCATCATTACTACAGTCTTACTAGTAGTTAGATCAACAGTATACCTCATTCCTTCCATGTTCTCATCATTACTACAGTCTTACTAGTAGTTAGATCAACAGTATACCTCATTCCTTCCATGTTCTCATCATTACTACAGTCTTACTAGTAGTTAGATCAACAGTATACCTCATTCCTTCCATGTTCTCATCATTACTACAGTCTTACTAGTAGTTAGATCAACAGTATACCTCATTCCTTCCATGTTCTCATCATTACTACAGTCTTACTAGTAGTTAGATCAACAATATACCTCATTCCTTCTATGTTCTTATTGTTACTACAGTCTTACTAGTAGTTTTGTAAAAAGTAGACCACACTCCATACATGTTCTTACTATTACTATAGTTTTATTAGAAATTATGTGAACAGTAGACTTAACTCCGTCCATATTCTTATTGTTACCTCATTCTTAAGATTTCGCTTTAGATTTAAAGTTGAAATGTATTCTTTTATCCTTAGATTTTTATTTGATATTTTTCCTTTATGATCAAATAGGACAGAAATTAAATTGATACTATATTCAATAGTCCATTATATTTAAAGAGAACAACCTTTGTTCATTTCTCGCAATATATGCCTAAATAAAAGAAAAATCTTTAGAAACTTACTCAAACGATTGCTTAGATTTATAAATTCAAATCACTTGAGATTATCTATAAAACAAAACACTTTATGAGTGTCTTTGTTATTGAAACTAATAATCAGATTTAAAATCTATAGAACTGTACATGTTACAACATTGGTTCAGAGTATTTGGCTTCCAAGTTTCGTTAAAATCCGTCGACAAACTAGACAGTTATCATGGAACAAACATCCATATGGACAGACATAGAGACTGACAATATGCCAAATTGTCGAGTTAAAATAGAAATACAATACACTCAATCAACAAAGTATTGTGTACATCTAGGGCCTACAGTACATTGCGTTTTACCACTCGGCCGGGATATCCGCACTTTTATGGTAACGAGGTACCATACTGTACTCCAGCCTAGCCGCTATTAATAAACTAAACGAAACTAACTCCTTTATCTGCGTGATCACCAGTGGTGCGAGTTGCTCTCTAACAAATGATATACATGCATTCATTATTTAGCCCACAATACTCTAAACCACACATTGATACACATGTTATTATTAGCGAGTACTAGGACCAAGACTGGCTATAGGATAAAAGGCTCCAATTAGTGAATTTTAAGCATAGGCCCACGTACTAGCACTCGTTCGAAAAAAAATTATTATAATTATAGCACCACGTCTTACTACCCGTTCGGTTTATACGCTTAAGTACTAATTACGATAATAGGTTTGAAATTGGGAAGCTGGAATTTAGAGGAAGTGGACTCACATTTGTGTGGAGGGAGAGTGTAAAGCCATCTAGGAAAAACCACCCCGGTTCACCCGACCGAGATTCAAACCTCGAGCTCCCCGTTCTCGGCAGTCTAGCACAACACGAAAATAGCGCGTTAGCTAACTATGCCACCGAGGAGGGTAGCTCGTTCGAATATCTGAGCTATACCACATCAATAGATCACCGCAGGAAGACACCAGACCTAAAATAATGTTAATAAAAGCTTAAAACCTATCATGTGACACATCAGACACTTGAAGATGTGTTGGGAAGCTTGGGTTAAATATTTATACCAGGTATACAACTTAAAAGTCAAATAATACTCCCTTACACAGGTTAAAAGTGTACTTACAAATTTTAATTTGAACTAAAGTACAAATATATTAATTTTTATACATTTCTTTACTCCTTTCCCATTAGTAGATTATTTATCAAGTGCGGCCCTATGCCAAAATGTGATTAATAAAAGCGTAACTGGTCTGAGATCGAACTACGACCTCCCGAGTCAGTGTCTTCTACAGCCCCTAATCTTGTCTGAAATGCAATGTTAACGGTACCTGCTTTGCTGGCCGCATGGTTTAAGGCGTCACTCTCGCAGTAGAGAAGACTACCGAGTACAGGGAGGTACAGTAGCCCCATGGTTTCTTTGGTGCTGACTGACAGCTTTAAAAAGTTACCAGACCATATTACGTATCTCTACGCCGAACCAGATGATCTTCAAAAATATGTGTTTAGCAGATGTCACTTTTGACAGTCAAAATTTAGGTATATACCTAAATATTGACTGTCAGAAGTCAGTTGTGAGCTGTCAGTCAGCACCAAAGAAGTCTTGGGGGTACTGTAGTAGTTAGAATCACGGTCTGTTGTATCGCGGGTAATTTTCCTAAATTGTTTTACACTCCCCTCCAAACAAACGCGGATACATTTTATATGTATCTAGCCTTTTAAATCCCTAACTTATTATCGTAATTAGTATATTTGCGTATAGACTGAACAGGTAGTAATGAAAGTTCAGGAGCTCACTGATCTCAGGGGGCATGAAACCACATGTTGGGTAGACATGACAAACGGCCGTCATGTGTGTTCACAAGACACGTGACAGAAATACGTGCATCACTTCTTCCCTACGTTGCTGGAATATACATGATTAGAGCGTGTCTCAGGGGGTTACAACAAGTCAAACTTACTCTGACATAGATTATGATAAATATTTACGTTTTTTGTGACCATGAATTCCAATATATAATATTATAATTATGTATTTTTATAAAGCCCTGGGGCTAAAGTAGAAAACATTTGGTCCAAACACAATATTTAGATGCAATATGATTAATATTTTTTAAATTTTGTTCCTAACTTTGAGATTAAGATTAGTTTACTGATGACTGATTTAAGAAAATTAGAAACATTTAAAAATTGAATCTTAGGGGTTTGTTTAAAATGTTTATCTAAAGAATGTTTAACATAACACTTATTTTACGGGATAAAATTTGTTTAAGGGTAATTTGATGATTAATAATAAGTAAAAATCTGAATTTTTTCAAAAATGTTTGTAACAATCTTGTTTAAAACTTATAACATATTTGAGGAGCATTTCACGTACTTAATAAAAATAATGTTGGTTTGTATGAGGACAACATATTAAGGAGTGTGTGTGAAAAAGTATGAACGATTGTGTCCTATCACATGTTTGATTTCCCATAGAGAAGGAATTGAAATCCTGAAGATTTTTAGCTTTTGAATTATGATGCCTCATGGCTCTGGAAGAATATTCTTGCCTGACTATAGCTCATACCTCGTGGCTCTGGAAGAATATTCTTGCCTGACTATAGCTCATACATTGAGGCTCTGGAAGAATATTCTTGCCTTACTATATCTCATACCTCGAGGCTCTGGAAGAATATTCTTGCCTGACTATAGCTCATACATTGAGGCTCTGGAAGAATATTCTTGCCTGACTATAGCTCATACCTCGTGGCTCTGGAAGAATATTCTTGCCTGACTATAGCTCATACATTGAGGCTCTGGAAGAATATTCTTGCCTTACTATAGCTCATACCTCGAGGCTCTGGAAGAATATTCTTGACTGGCTATAGCTCATACCTCGAGGCTCTGGAAGAATATTCTTGCCTGACTATAGCTCATACCTCGAGGCTCTGGAAGAATATTCTTGCCTGACTATAGCTCATACCTCGAGGCTCTGGAAGAATATTCTTGCCTGACTATAGCTCATACCTCGAGGCTCTGGAAGAATATTCTTGCCTGACTATAGCTCATACCTCGTGGCTCTGGAAGAATATTCTTGCCTGACTATAGCTCATACCTCGTGGCTCTGGAAGAATATTCTTGCCTGACTATAGCTCATACCTCGAGGCTCTGGAAGAATATTCTTGCCTGGCTATAGCTCATACCTCGAGGCTCTGGAAGAATATTCTTGCCTGACTATAGCTCATACCTCGAGGCTCTGGAAGAATATTCTTGCCTGACTATAGCTCATACCTCGTGGCTCTGGAAGAATATTCTTGCCTGACTATAGCTCATACCTCGTGGCTCTGGAAGAATATTCTTGCCTGACTATAGCTCATACCTCGAGGCTCTGGAAGAATATTCTTGCCTGGCTATAGCTCATACCTCGAGGCTCTGGAAGAATATTCTTGCCTGACTATAGCTCATACCTCGTGGCTCTGGAAGAATATTCTTGCCTGACTATAGCTCATACCTCGTGGCTCTGGAAGAATATTCTTGACTAACTATAGCTCATACCTCGAGGCTCTGGAAGAATATTCTTGCCGAATATATCTCATACCTCGTGGCTCCGGAAGAATATTCATGCCTGACTAAAGCTCATACCTCGTGGCTCTGGAAGAATATTCTTGCCTGACTATAGCTCATACCTCATGACTATGGAAGAATACTCTTAAGATTATAAAATGATTAATTGTAATCAATGATTCTCAATGGCAGACAGGATTCAAATTCCAAGCTTCAGATTTAGAATCTAGCAAAATAATTATAATAAATTAGGCTGACTATAAATCTCAGTGTAGGAGAGAATGAGAAATAGTGAGGAGGGAGTAAGGGAAGGATATAGGGAGAGTAGGAGAGATGAAGGGAAAGGGTGAAAATGAGAGAAAGAGAGAGTGTTAGAGAGAAGAAGGAAAATTAGAGAGAAAGAGACAATGAGATGGCTAAAATGGGGAAGGGCGAAAAGGAAAAAGAGAGGGAAAGAGAAAAGGAGAGAGAGAGAGAGAGAGGTAAAGAGAAAAGTAGAGACAAAGGGAGAGAGAAAAGGATATAAAGTGAAGTAGAGAGGGAGGTAGTGGAAGATAAAGAAAGAGAGATGGAGCGAGAAAGACAGAGTGAGATAGAAAAGGAGGGAGAAAGGAAGGAATAATAGAGGGTTGGATCAGGAAGAAAGCTAAAGTGTGTGAGAGAGAAAGAGCGAGGTAAAGGATGTAATAAAGAGAACACGGGAAAAAGAAAGAGAGAGGAAGATAAAGAAATAGAGAACGGGAGAGTGAGATAAAGGGATCTAGAATGCATGATAAAGAGAGAAAGATGAATAGGGAAGAATATAAAGAGGGAGAATATGAGAGAGACATGAAGTTAGAGAAAGAGAGGGTGAACGTAATAGAGGGAGATAGAATGTTTGACAAAGATTGAGGGATGTAAAGAGGGAGAAGACCTAGTTAAGCTATGTCTTGTTACAACTGTATTACTTAGCTAATATATATCTAGTTACAGTTATATATTATTTAAATAAGTTATGTCTAGTTACAACTGTAGAGATGAAGATAGAGAGAGTGAGAGAGACGGCTTACACAAACCATCTTAGCACACTCAGCCAGAGTTCGAAACCCTACCTCTCCGTTACCAGCACATATGACAAGACTGACGCATTTGTCCACATGGACACCGGTACATGTAACCCTGCTATTTAAATGGTTTTTTTTTGTGTACTACAGATCGTGTAGATCACACAAGGTCCCGTGTGGACATGTGTTCACATCTTGTCAGCACCACAGAGCCAGTGGAGAGCTCCCTTCCCCCTCCTCTCACCAGTGAGGGATGACAGCAGTGAGTGATGTACTCTCTCACACGGGGTGAAACACCTCCTCCTGTGAGGCAGGTGACACTGAGAGCATCTGTCATACCACACACCTATATAACATGTCCGCGGCGCATGGACCCATCACCAGTCGCTCTCACACACAAACCCGCGGAGGACAGGACAATCCACGAGTCGAACCACAGACTGTCAGGTGAGAGATCTAACAGGGCCACCTCTTAGGTCGTCAAGACGTTATTAGTCTAGTATTTTGATCTTTTCCACATTGGATACAAACATAATTAGTATAATACATTAACTATAGCGGTAGACATTGTTTCAAATAAAACATATTCGAAGGAAAAACGACCGAATATAACCCCTAGGTCTTGCTGTGTTACTTAACCCAAGTAAACCACGTTTTATCCAGTTCCAGTTGCATTACCAAGTCAATATATGTCTAGTTACAACAGTATTACATAGCTAAGTTATGTCTAGTTACAGTTATATTATATATATAAGCTATGTTTAGTTACAACTGTATTACAAAGCTTATTTATGTCAAGTCACAGTTATATTACCTAGTTAAGCTATGTCTAGTTACAACTGTATTACTTAGCTAATATATATCTAGTTACAACTGTAGATTAATACCTAAGTAAGTTTAATTAAATATCTGACAAGATATTACAGTTGTTAAATACGGGTAGCTGCATCTAATTATAATATTCTTTAAATTGAAAAATGATTCCTGGACGCCTGGAATCAAACCAGGATCCTTAGGCTTAGTACGCCACTGCTTTTACTAATGAGCTATCCAGGAGTTATCTTGTTTCAAGGGTTATTCTTCACTCATATATTACTTTCTCATATCAAAATAAAATATTGTTATCGTGAAAAAAAAAATTGATCTTGAGATTATGACAAATTTTTATGTGAAAACGAACCTAAAATAGTTGATTTTATCATCCTGTCTGTCCCTGTACTTGTCTGTATGTCTGTCTGTATGTCCATCCCTGGTCACGGATTCTAAACGGTTTGACGGATTTCGTTCAAACTTGATATCTAGATGTTATAAGGCCGTACCACAAAACTTTTGTTTTACCCTAGCCCTTCAGTTAACGCTAGTTTACTGATGAGTAATTTTTTTTGAGTTCCAAATTTTTCGAAAATGGCTTTTAACAATTTTGTTTTAAATGCATGTATAGGATTTGTTTTATATGACAAATAGCACTATATAAATGGTTTTTGAGAAAAAATTCGGTGAAGGGTAGTTTACTGATGACTGATTTTTAAAAACTTGAAATGTTTTACAAATAGCTCTGACGGTTCTGTTAAAATGGGTAGTGTTTAACATAAAAAAAAACATTAGGTTAAAAACTCATTTATGAGTAGTTTACTAAGGACTGATTTTTAAAAAACCTGAAATATTTTATAGATGGCCTTAACGATTTGATTTAAAATTGGTATCTTGGGAAGGTTTGACATGACAATTAACGCTTTATATCTATTTTTGGGGTGAATTCTCCTTTTTGGTTAATTTACTGATGACTGACTTTTCAAAATCTGGAAATATATGAAAAATGCCCTTAGGATATGGTTTCTAAATGGGTATCTTGGAAGTGTTTGGCATGAAAAATAATAGTGTGTACTTGTTTTTGGGTTAAAAACTCATTTATGGGTAGTTTACTGATGACCAGTTTTTCAAAACTATACATATTTTAAAAATAATCCTATTGATTTGGTTCCAAGCTGGTATTTTGGGAGTGTTTGATATGGCAAATAGCCCTGTAAACTTGGTTTTGGGTGAAAATTCAATAAGAGGTCGCTTACTGATGAGTAATTTATGAAAATTAGCATTATTTTGAAGATATCTATAACGATCTTGCGTATAATAGAGCCTATATCTGGGGGGTGTTTGATAATAACATGACAAATAGAGCTGTATACTTGTTTTTGAGTGGAAATTTCGGATATGGTTAGTTTACTGACGACTCTTTTTAATTTGAATATTTAAAAAAATTGATTTGATTTGGCATAAAATGGTTATCTTTTAAGGTTTTTTTTACTATAAATAACTGTGTAGATTTAAAAAAACAGCATTTAATAGTCGTTGAATAATGGCTGATTTTTGTAAAATATGATTTTTTTGAAAATAGATTTGTTGATTTGGACTATCGGGGGACTATTTTACATATCAATAATAATGCATTATTATTTGTCTAGGATAACTTAATTTAAATGTAGTTTGCTTATAAAATATATAATTTAAAAAAATTGACATTCAATACTGAATTTAAAATGAAATCATTGAATAGTTGTTCATCATTAATAAGAATACGTTTTAATTTTTACAAATAATTTTAGGATATCTTAAAAATAATTTATTTTTTAAACTTTAATTTTGCTAAAAAGTATTTGAACAATAACTTGGTTTAAAATTTATATTTTAAGAGTGATCATAATGACTAACCAATCCTGTGTTTATTTTATGAATACATACTTACGGGTAGTTTACTCAAAGCCTATTTTTAGACATTTTCTTCAAAACCATAATAAACAATATGAGAAAGTTTGTACGATTGTGGATTGTGTCGTAACATTTTTATTTTTCTGTTTTTGTTATCTTTTGTTGGATTTAAAACAAAACTACATTAAAAGTACATATTTTTTTAAATTTATCTCTGATCAGCAGTTCTTAACACTTGCGTTGGAAAATTATATTAATCTAGCTGAAATATATATTATAAATAATATTGTAGTATTTATTTTTGGCTTAGAGGTTTTAAAAGGATCTTTATCTCTAATTAAAATATATATTTCAAATATCTGACAGGTGGTCATTAGAGGTTTCTTCCGATAAAGGAAATGGTGAACACTTTGTTCCACTTTGAAAGAAGAATTTCCACTTACATTGAAAGTTTTCCAAGTGCTTCACGAACACACTCCAAATAATTGTGTGTACAGAATGGAGCAACGTTTTGAAATATATTTCTAAGACGGAAACATCCCCAGTGTTTCATCTTTTGAGGCATAATGTACCTTAACATGTGTGTCTTGTGCCCGTTTTAATAGAACAACACCTCCATTCAGTCTCGATATTATTTGCGGACTTGGAGGGCTAAACTTAGGGGTGGGTGTGTGTTGCATCAAATGAAAAAAAAAAGGGAAGGAGGGAATTGAGGGTTTTTGAGAAAGATCGACAAGATATATTTCTCAGTCTGTTGTTGGTCATCGTGGTGTGTATGTGGAGACAACGTTTTAAACCATCCTAAACGAATCAAAAAGGGACTTCAATAGGCAATGACGAGTAACAATAAACAATAAGTTGAGTTCAACTGGTTCATAATAAGTAGGTAAGAAAACTCTCATTCTAGCCTATATTGATAATTATTAAAATAACGTTTAGTATTTAAACATTTTAAATGAATACTCGTAAAAAAAAATGCATAAACCAAGTATATTTAACATATAATATAAACAGGTATTTGATTTCTTGACGCTAAAGCATTCGGCCATTTTTTAATATAGTTTTACTATATTATTATTAGCACCGCGTCTTACTATCCGTTCGGGTTATACGCACTTACGCTAATGTGTAATGGTAGGGCGATTGTGAGATGAAATGGAGGACCTACAGTTTAACGTGGAATCCGAACCACGGTGGAGGCCTGGCATTCCCCACATTCACAAGATGTCTTGTCAGAGGTGAAGGAAGGGTTTGGTAATCAGATAAATCTGTGCCAGGACCGAGGATTGAACCACGGCCGCCAGCATAGAAGTCTGACACCTTACCCCTAGACCGCCAGGTCACCGACAGTTTTATTATAAAATCCGTGTTTTTTTTATAAATATAATATTACGTATAAAAGATTAAAATGGTTTGTATAGGTTTAGGTAATGAATATTCCCCTAAAAAATATATCACATATTCAACCCTCGCTAAATTTGGTTCAAACAAGAGATGTGAAGAAAGTATCGATACTTTACTAATATCGATATTTACCTTTCGATATTAGTAATTTTGTTTCGATGCTTTCACTGATATGAGTACTCACACCCCGCTATTAGAACGGTGTCGTAACAAACAACAGTTGAGTTTCTGAACGTCTAGGTATTTTTTTAAAGCAGGGGTTAATTTAACTAAAACAAGGAACAGGATTTTGGGGAAAGGAATGGATAAACTCGTATTTCTCAGTGACTACAATGAAGATGATTTGAAGCTAATAGGCAATTTTAGATAAATGCTTTATTTTGTGTCTGAGTGTTTTTTTTAAGGAGTCACTAAAATGTGAGCTATCTAACCTTCTGGGTTAAAGAAGGGTACAAAATAATCAGAAAAAATGTATTTTTTAGTAAAAGCTGTTATAGTAAAATATTTCATAGCATCCATCATACAATATTCTTATACCTACCAATATAATAATTATAATCTAATATGATTAAGTCAATACAATTTTTAATAAATACTAAAATACCTTTATAATGCAAGAGCTGTATTTTGATTACTAATTTTTTTTAATTGTCAAGAATTTTTTTGATACCAATACTTAATGTTGAAGATAGTTTTCTTTAGATAACACATCCCTAGTTCAAACTTTATTGCGGAAGTGAGTCCAGCATGTTTGTTGGTTTGGAAAGCGTACATGTGTGGATGTGTGTGTGTGTGTGTGTATATATATGGAGATGTGTGAATGCATGTAAATATGTAGGCTTTATGTGTATTTGTAATTACATGAATATTATATGCATACGTTTATTTGTATATTTTCCCTTTCGTTTCATCATAACATCTTACTACCCATCCAGGCTGTATGCATATGTGTATATAATTTAATGTATATGTCTATAAACATATTGTGTATATAATTATGCCTGAGTGTATGTACAGTAGCCCCACGGCTTCTTTGGTACTGACTGACAGTTCACAGCTGACTTCTGACAGTCAGAAGTGACACTTGCAAAATACATGTTTTTGAAGATCATCTGGTTCGGCGTAGGGATATATAATTTGGTCTGGTAACTTTTCAAAGCCGTCAGCTGTCAGTAAGCACCAAAGAAGCCATGGGGCTACTGTATGTTTGTATATATTCCTTTATACCTAAATGTCAAATTATAAGTAGATATATACTACATCTAGGCCTACCTAAATTTTTTACGCTTTATTATATTCAACGCTATATTATTAATTCTACTGCTACCCGAGATCTTTGTTGTATTTTTTAAAAATATGTCCATTGATTTTACTGGTCTCAATTCCATTGTTTTCTTAAGTAGGATACAGAAAACCATTCCATGACGTGAGGTCTGGTTCGAACCCTGTTACCTACCTAAGCTGTGTTATCCTGGGGTGATACGGACTCCTTAAGGAGGGGATGTAGGAACGAGAGTTAAGGGCAGTGTTTTTATAGCAAAACTTTTTTTGCCCAAAAATAAAATATTGCTTCAGAAGAAATATAAAGTTTAACTTTCTTCACATGGTGATATAAACAGTTCTTCAATATATGTCATGAATATAGAAACATAATATGAGGAACTTTTTAAATTAAGGGAAAAAGCTGTCATTTAATTCTAGGACCCCTCTGATAGATATTCAACAACTGTTGATATCACTACGTGAATAAAATTAGACTATTTGTTTCTACTTTTTTTTTACACCGCGACTTACTGCCTGTTCAGGTTAGTGATTATGGAGTCTTAAATAAGAGGAAGTGCATCTGAATTTGTGTGGTGGAAGAGTGGAAAAACATTTAGGAAAACCACCCTTAGTGAACCCACCGTGATTGAACCCCGATCTTCCAGTCTTTTGTAGTTTAGTTTAATACGATATTGGCGCGTTAGACCACGCGGCCACCAAAGTGGGTATAAGTTTCTATTTGAAAAATATTTGATCTATTTTGGCCATAAAAATGTTACCTATTGCCTCAGAAATTAGGTGGGATAATTTAGAAGGTATACAAGAAAACTGAGACACTAATCTACTGTTTGGAAATATAGCACTAAATGAATCATTCACATCATCGGAGGAATTGTAAGAAAAGTTACTCCTCATGACCTTTAAGGCCCATAAAAGTTCTGCCTTTGTTGTGTTTGAGAGATGCACAAGTTAAAAACTGTGATTCAGACTGAGTAGAACCGCAAGTCTCAATTCCTCTTGTTAGATGTGATGAAATTTCACATGTGCCACTTGATGACGGTCCATGATAAGTTTGAAAAGTCATCTGAGTTCCCTAAGTAGGAGTTTTTCTTGAAAAGTAGGAAAAGAAGGACAAAAATGAGCCCTGAAAACTGTAAAAACACTGTCCTTAATTGGCGTCGCTTTCACTCCCAAGTTTTCGTGCTGATAAGTCTCTAATAGCCAGCACATCACAAATTACTATCGAGTTTATTGAAAGTAGTAACCTTGTGTAACGTGTGTGTGTCTGTCCATCACAGGTAGCAGCTGAAGAACATTGCAAGAGACTCGAAGTAATGGCTTTCGTAACGAGACCCTCGTCTTTCCATCACTGGAGCACAGTTCTGAGACGTTGTCTCATAGGACGTAAGTACTGGCCTGGTGCGGTCAACAGCTTGTGAGTTCTATGTGGGTACACACTGCGTCTTACTAACCGTCTGAAATACCCGTGTATTTTCACCAAGAGGTTTGAACGAATAAGGTAGGATTGAAACAAACTGTACCCCCATTTTCTTGGATAAATAGTAGAGAGCCATTTTATGAAAAACCATCCTAGAACACCCATCAGAGATGATAGACCTCGCCATCATCGGAAAACTAGATAAGGCAATACCAACGACTTTACCTGTGTATCCAGCAGTGTAGGTTAAGGGCTTTTCTCAAAAGAAACTTAAGGACATCTTTATCAATTTAAGCTGTTCCGTGTAACAGTATTGGGTCTCCGATAGCTAATCAATGACTGTCGGAAAGCAGCACAGAGGAACGAGGTCTGAAATAAACACAATGGCTTAGTTAAAATGACATAAACAAAACAGTCATGCTACAAACACACCACAATAATTATTATATAAGAAATAAGAAACTATTTCTAAGCTCAATTTTTTTTTTTTTTTTAAAAGACAATTCTCAAACTGCTGATTTTAATAATATTATCATAAGAAAAATTCAACAGGGGGAAACCCAATAGGCAGGGCCTGTGTTCGTAACCAGTTCTGTAACAGTTTCCTGACTAACTTTAGCTGGATTCTTATAAAAACGACGCTATCTGATAGTTACAGAAGTTAATAAAACTACATTATTTTATTATACTACCCGCACTGGATGGTATACGTCCTAAATGCAACTAATTCATTTATTCTGGCTAGCCTTGACGGGAAGAACGTGGTTTTAATCCCGGCTGAGTGTAGGCCTACTGAGAAGTTTATTTTACTAATTGGTTTCCCTTTTCTTCCTACAAGCAAATGCTGATACATTCCCTCAGTTCTAGCCCATTAGCTATATAAATATTCGTATAGTTCGAAAGAATACTAAGACAAGGCGGGAGTGGGGGAGGGAGGGCTTAGGGGGTTAGAAGAAGCTTTTCTATTTCTATTTGTAAATATTTTGATCTACAGCTGTCACCAGTATCCTACAAAACATAATATACAAATTACAAAAATATAAAATAATGTTAATGATAGAGTAAAATGCTATCAATGTTGACCACAATAAAACATACAGTACATTTAAGGAATCGTTTAATACGTATTAACACTTTTTATTTAGCACTGCGTCTTACTACCCGTTCACCTATGTACTAATTAGTAATTTTATACTTATTTTTTAAGGGTGAGGAAGGTTGAATTGAAAAGGAGTGTACCCAAATTTGCATTTAGTGAGAGTGGAAAACCATGTAGGGCAAACCAGACCGGGATTGAACATTGATCTCCCCATCCTTAGCAGTCTGGTTTATTGCGAGAGTAGCACCTTAGACAATGCGACCACCAAAGCGGGAACTATGGCTACCAGCCAAAATTAGGCTGTAGGTATATTTAAATGAGCGTATTTGTTTTTGTATTTTCTAAATTATCCCTTCTATCAGAATATTACTTAGTAACATAATTGCAAACACTTCTAGTTAAATTCTACTGGACTGGTGTAATCAGGAAGGAGTGATATTCAGCCTTTATCGACTTCACTGAAGTTTATATTAAAAGTCAAGATTCTGAGGTCAACTAAACCTCGAGTGACCTGAACTGCTTGTTATTCGTGTACTATGAGGTGGGTTGACTCCAGAGTCTAGACTATAAATACGGCCCTGTAAATAGTGTTCACTTTGCTTGTTGGGGGTTCCACGCTCAAGCCCCCAATGAGTTTTCTTTGCAAGTGGATGTAAACTAATGTAATTCCAGAGCCGTTTTTTGATAGGTCTTACCGTTTAACCATAAGAGACCTCCAAAGAAAGGTCCGCACCGACTTTAAAGTTGTTCCGCCATTTTGATTTTTTTTTTCGGGAGTTAAAAATTAAATTTTTAAACTTTTTGGAATTTTCCCGTCAGTTACAGGCTAAATGCTTTAAGTTTGCCAAATTTCAAGTTTCTAGCTCCTCTGTAAGTGGGTAAACATTAATATCAGTGAGTGAGTCAGCCGTGTGGCTTTATAGTAGTATAATTTGGATGAAGGTAGAAATTCTTCATGATCAACCAACTGTGATACAATCTAGTTTAGACCCTGGTTTATTCATAAGTTTATTTGTCGTACATAAAAAGCCGAGGTACGGTTGGTTAAGATCTCTTTATAAATTCGTTTTAGAGTGAAAACTATTCTATTTATGTTAACGAGCCTTTATAAATTTATCGTAGGCCTATATCAATAAAGAGGGAGCGAATCAAATGATAAATTGTTCAACACCCCCCCCCCCTCCCCGTGAGGTTAAGTAACAACATTTCTCCAGACATTGGTGTGTATAAATTACGATAAGGAGATTAGAAGGAGGAGGGTAGACACAATATCAGCCCCTTGTACCAATTAATTATCTTGATAAATTACAGCACCATAGATGAAAACATCACGCCTTGTACACGACATGAATGAGTAATTATGTATGATAAGGTTAAACACCATGTGCACATTTTAATTTGGATTTGGAAATTTATTTTTAGTGCTACAGTCTAAACCCCCAGATTTTTAATAGTATTTTGTGGAGTGTTCATACCAAACAAATATTTAGGTGGGACCTATCCAAATATAAGTCGCTAATGTTCTTTCATTCCAGTAAATATAGCTAATGTTATCTTATCCGAGTAAATATCGCTAATGTTCTTTCATTCCAGTAAATAATAGCTAATGTTATCTTATCCGAGTAAATATCGCTAATGTTCTTTCATTCCACTAAATATCGCTAGTGTTCTTTCATTCCATTAAATATCGCTAACGTTCTGTCATTCCACTAAATATCGCTAACGTTCTTTCATTCCACTAAATATTACTAATGTTATTTCATTCCACTAAATATCGCTAATGTTCTTTCATTCCACTAAATATCGCTAATGTTCTTTCATTCTGCTAAATATCGCTAATGTTCTTTCATTCCACTCAATATCGCTAGTGTTTTTTATTCCAATAAATATTGCTAATGCTCTTTCATTCCACTAAATATTACTAATGTTCTTTCATTCCACTAAATATCGCTAACGTTCTGTCATTCCATTAAATATCACTAATGTTCTTTCATTCCACTAAATATCGCTAATGTTCTTTCATTCCATTAAATATCACTAATGTTCTTTCATTCCATTAAATATCGCTAATGTTCTTTCATTCCGCTAAATATCGCTAATGTTCTTTCATTCCACTAAATATCGCTAACGTTCTGTCATTCCATTAAATATCGCTAATGTTCTTTCATTCCACTAAATATCGCTAATGTTCTTTAATTCCATTAAATATCACTAATGTTCTTTCATTCCATTAAATATCGCTAATGTTCTTTCATTCCACTAAATATCGCTAACGTTCTGTCATTCCATTAAATATCGCTAATGTTCTTTCATTCCACTAAATATCGCTAACGTTCTATCATTCCATTAAATATCGCTAATGTTCTTTCATTCCACTAAATATCGCTAACGTTCTATCATTCCATTAAATATCACTAATGTTCTTTCATTCCAGTAAATATAGCTAATTCGATCTTATCCAAGTAAATATTACTTATTTTATTTCATTCAATAAAGTAGATCTAGTGCAAGTAAGTATCGATAAAGTTATTTTATCCATAACTTTCATTTATCAAAGTAAATATTGCTAAGGTTTGAAGAACGTGCAACTATGGTTGGATCACCAAAGAAAGCTAGTTATAAAACATATTACATCCCTTTTCAATGTTTTTAAGCACCATGACGTGTATTTTTAAGTTTGTATGTTTGAAAGATGGTATCTTTGGATACTATAAAATAAGATAGATCTTGTTATTCTTTGTAAAAAGGTTCTTCCTCTGCTGGTCCGAATAGAGTCCTATAGCCAAATGTCTCATCACAAGCCAATGTTGTATGTTCATACCGACAGTGCTATCCGTGTCAATCGTGGCCATGTTGGTTGCCCCTGCCAGTGCGGACGACGGTACATTCTTCCTGAAGGCGTCCAAAACGGTGCCTCGTATTGGGCGTCGCGGCGACTTCGACAACTTCTTCCTGAAGGCGTCCAAGTCAGTGCCTAGGATTGGCAGGCGAGGAAACTTCGCACCCATGGTAAGGATTGTTTTGTTGAGCCATTTTAATTAATTTGTTTATTGGCGGCACCTACCAGAGCAGTGAGACGCGTTTCAAAAAAGTCTAGTTTTATTATTATTTTATTACTAGGAAGGTTATAATTATATAAGGTATACCCGCATTTGCTTGAAGATAAAGTGTGGAAAACCATTTAGGAAAAAACAATCTTGGTACACTCTACCGAGATTCAAACACTGATATCCCCGTCATCGGTAATACAGTCTATTAGGAGAGTGACATCTTAGACCGTGTGGTCACCGAAGTGGTCAATTAGTGCTATGCATCATACTGCTCTTTCGCTATATCCGCAATAAACTGTCATTTAAGGACACAGGATCAGGAAGTTTGAATTTGAGGAAATGCATCTTAGAGAATGTGAAAACCACATTGATGACTTTTTACTTTCTCTTGAAACCTCGGAGAGAAATGATTGTAATCGTCAAAAAATCTAACTCGAGATTTTGTTAAATGTCGACTTTTCATGACCCCCTGAAAAAAAAAGTTTTTCATGATGTCGTCTGTCTATCTGACTGTTTGTATCTCGGGCTAGAGCCTAAACCATTTTACCGATTGAGCTTGGACTTGGTAACCGAGGTTTTTGTAAGGTCTTCCTGAGGAGCTTTTGGAATTAGATATCTAACTCTAAATGTAAGGGCAGTTTACTGAGGGGGGAAAAAAAGAAAAAAATTGATTTGATCAAATTTGCTCTGACGATTTTGATTATATTTTATATCTAGACACTATTTTCCAAGACGGCAGTTATCTTGTTCTTGTATAAATTATTTTGAGGATACTTTACATACAGGAAACTTTACAATTTCGATCATTTCTCCATAACTATTTGAGATACGAAATAACTTATTATTGTAAATTTGTAGTACTATTAAAAATAAAAATATTTTATTTGAAATATATTTTTATGAAACCAATAATGTCTGAGCTATAAGCAAACATATATACTTTTTAATTCATGTCTTTGAAAATGAATTTGATTCTTATGCTCTTTGATGGGCAAATATGTTTCTCTTTTCTCAGTTTTACTGTAACACTGTTCCTAGTTCCTAATGCCATTGAGTAAGTAACAGTGTATATTATTTCATTTATAATCTTTTATGTAGTGTTTTTATATCAATGTACAGTAAATACCTATTATTTCGTTTCACAAATCTTACGAGTTTAAGTAAATGTATAATTTAAGATAAACGAGGAAGAAAGTCTGTGCGGTGCACCGTATCCTTTATTTTCTCTCCACAGGGAAGAGCAAAGCCAAGTATCTTCCAGGGGATGGATGATCGTTAAGTGGACGAAGAGCTGAATAAGTTCCAAGTATCTTCCAGGGGGATGGATGATCGTTAAGTGGACGAAGAGATGAATTAGTTCTTAATAGACTAAATGTTATTGTGTTTCAGCCCGAGGGCCGGGAAAGAAATGCCATCCCGTGGTTCGGAGCTGACGACACGGTCCTAAAGCCTTCTCGGCGAGCTGACGGTGAGTGTTGAAATCATTGGTGCTCTGGGAAAGATTGCAAGTAGAATATAAAGGAATGGTTTTGTAAAATAGGTTTTGTACGCAGCTACATCAGATCAGTTATAAGGCTTTATGTCACGTAGTCTAAATATCATATTCCTCATTAATTCTATTTTGTCAGTAACGGGAAGGTCGTGGTTTGAATTCCGGTGGGCTGTACTGAGAGTGGCTTTTTAAAAAAAAGTAGTTTCTTCTTCTTCCTTTCTGCAAATTCAGGTTCGTTTATGCTACAATTATACCTTTCCTGTCCCTACTAGAATAGCGTAATTGATTGTATATACGCATACACACACGCAAAACCCAAATTGATAGTGAAATGTGATAAAAAATAATAATAATTTTCAAGCCAATTATTTTGGGGGGAAATAATTAGAGGGGTGGTAACATATTTTGTTAAATCTTGATTTAAAAATAAGGTTCTTTTAGTATATATACCCCTAATTGGAAATACTCAATTTTGTATCATTATTTATTTTGGACGATTTATTTAAAATTTATTTAATCAAAACTTTACACGAATATTTATTTTAATAATATACACATAATATTTAATATTATTATTATTATTATTATTAGCACCGCGTCTTACTACCCGTTCGGGCTATACGCACTTACGCTAATGTGTAATGGTAGGGATGATTGTGAGATGAAATGGAGGACCTACAGTTTAACGTGGAATCCGAACCCACGATGGAGGCCTGGTATCGTATTTAATAGTCACCTTCAATTTCATTTGACATATTGGTTACGTTATTATCTCGAATCCATGATACGATTTCCGAATTATCCACCTAGGTGGCTGCAGGGTCTAAGGCGTTATTATTGCAATAGACTGGACTATCGATGATGTGGAGGCCAGGGTTCTCATCCCACTCGGGTCTAATGAGAGTGGTTTTCCCTAAATGGTTTTTACTCTCCTACCATGCAAATGTGGATACATTTCCTATTAATTTAACCTCACTTATCCATAACACAATAGCATACTCAATATACATGCGTATAGCTCAAATGGGTAGGGCGTGGTGATAAACAGAGAATTTCGAATTTTGACTTTTACTATGGCTTAGGGAATTAACTGTAGTGTAGAGATATTATTTACTCAGCTTTATATTTTTACTTTCTCTCGACACTTTCAAGAGAAAGTATTGTGATCGTAAAACAAAAATTGAACTTGAGATTTTGATAAATTTCGACGTTTCGTGACCCCCTGAAAACAAAAAGTTGTTTTTCCAATGCCGTCCGTCTGTCTGTCCGTCTGTACCTCGGGCTAGAGCCGAAACTATTTTACCGATCGGGCTCAGACTTGGTATTTGGAGTTTTTCATAGGGTTGCCCCGAGGGATTTTTGGAAATAGACATCCAACTCTAAAATTAAGAGTAGTTTACTGAAGAGCTAATAGATTAAAAAAAAATCTATTTTCTCGAAATTTAGTCTAACGATTTTGATTAAATTTTATATCTAGAACCTGATTTTCATTATAAACAATATGAAAACTCTAATTTTCTTATGAAAATGACTTGGACAGTATTTTACACGAGGGAAATTTTCAAATTTACATAATTTCTCCTCAAATATTTGGGATACAAAATAACTTACCATTGTAAAATTGTAGTGCTCTTATTAAAGACAAAAATCTTTTATTTGAAATACATTTAAAAAAAAACAATCATTTCTTAGCTATAAGCAAATGTTTTTTCCTGTTTATTCAATAGTATTGAAGTGATTGCATCCACTTTGCTTGGATATTAATATAAAATCTGGTTACATCATACAATATTAGTACAACTGGTATATTTTTTGTCATGATATTTGATTTCAGATTGAAATTATATCAAGTGAACACCTCACACATTGTTAGATGGGGCTGTAGCTACGTGGAAGCGTGGAATGTTGACGTCATATTGTTAGATGGGGCTGTAGCTACTCCACTTCACTTTATATAACTCACCTCTATATAAGTTCTCTCATTGGAAATGTTTATATTTGCTTAGGTGTGAGCTGGAGCAACATCGAGAGAGCCATGGAGGAGTCCCCAGAGATGTGGAGCTCGGGGATGTACAGAGACAACTTGGTGACCAAGGATGACGAGTACGAGTACCCGCGCATGCGCAGGGAGACGGCGGAGCTCAGCAAGGAGTTGGAAGAGACGCGCACACAGCCAGAAGTTTAAAGACGGACATCCTCTGTTATTAACCGGACAAGTAGGCTGACAGGAGCTCTGAGGAAGATAATATCAAACCAAAACTGTGTACTTGAGATAAGTTGGTCTTCTCACCGTCTTGTGGCAGATACGTAGATTTCAACATTCCATGGTCCGTTAGTCAAAATAAGGTTGGGAAACGTTTAAGAGCCGTGAAAGGCAGTCATTACGGCTTTAAAGTCATAATTCTTATGCACGTATGACAGAGAAATTTTTTTACGATACATTGGTCAATAAAAAAAATTTAGTCACAAAAAAAGTGAAAAGGAATATTAAAATTACTTATTATTTTATCAGAATGACTAATTAAAATAAATGTTATTTTTCCACTACGTTTTAATGCCCTTTCAGACTATACGTATTATATAGATATGAAGAATATATATCGTATAAAAAACTCACATAGAAGTGGAAGAATAATCGGAAACTATTTAATATTAAATTCCATCATTACACCCAGCAAGTATTTGAACCCTGGCCTCTCCCTAAGCAGAACACAGGACTAGATGATTCTGAAATCTATTCCACGTGCCCCACCAATTCGGGGGAAGTGGAAATAAAACTTTTCAAAATATTGTCAATCTTCTCAGATAACGACTAGACTAGAAACATTTCAATTAGTCAGAATGTTTAAAATAGGTTGGTTTTGTAGCTTAATATGTTTAGGATGGTTATTTCTGGAGACGAGTAAGCCCACATGTATTTAAATAAAATTATTAACTTCTTTACAAAAGGGCCTATTCATTGTTTATCAAAATGTTTTGAGTTCAAAATAAAATCCGTAATAGCTGCCGTAACAAGGTTGTATTTTATTGGACGTACTTTTTGGAATTATCACACTTTGTCACGTGACAAATACACGAACAAATGTCGCAGTAAAGGAATCAGCCTACAGATCGGCCTCCCGGAGAATTACCACGTGTCTCACCACAACCCACGTGCAAGATTGTCTCAAGATGTCTGTGCTCTCTGTGAAACCGCTTACAGGCGTGCAGCAAGAAACATTTTAGATGTAAAATAGCAAAACATACTTTTTGTTTCCTTCAGAAAATCGTTAAAATATAATATATTTAAACCAGAAAAAAAATCATATTTGTTAAATTTCAATTTCAGACACATGTTTGATATTTTTTTAAAAGAATACTAAAATTATATTCTTCTATTTGTAAGTCAATCAATGTACTTTTTTTTAATATGACACATAACTTACATACTTTAACAGGTTAGATTGATACAAATTATTTTGCAAACAAGGATGTATCATATTTTTAATATCTAAACGATTTTCTAGGCATAAAAAAGGTAGATTGTTTTGTTTTTCAAGCCTATGTTGAACAGGGAGGGCTAAACTATTTATTTTAATTAATACTTAATAATTTTGTATAACACTAGTGGTAGTTTTAGAAAACATATTTATCTAGATAGTAGTAATTATATACCTTGATAAATACTTTAGCAGGGCACTTAAATGTTCACATATTTAAATTAACTAAAGCCTATTTCAATTAAATCATTAATAAAAACAAATGATATAAATTTGATGTTTTTCTAACAGAAATGACGCAAAACTTTCTCTCAGAGCTTTGGTCATATAGAAAAAGCACCATGATCGTATTTTTAGATTACATTCAACAATAAAAATATGTAATATTTATTTAATTGTGATCTATTTAAAAAAAAATTTAAATCATGTTTACCCGATAACTAATAGTTTTTAGTATCGTTAATGTAATTTATATATTAAACTAAAAAGTGGTTAAATTTGACATTTGCATCATATAAATTAATGGTTGTGGGTTGATTTACTGTAGCATGAAATTTTAATCTAGAAAAATTATACAAAACACTGTAACTTTTAATGAACAATATACATTTATTTATTTGTGACTATAAGTGTATTATTTTAACCTTTAGCAAACCTAACATAAAATGTTATAATTATTATCTTATATATAATTTGATAAGCACGTTTACGGTAGTAGGAATTACGAAGAAATGACAACAGATTTTGACCAACAGCCCTCGTTTTAACACTTAGGAGTCCAGGATGTCGGGAAAAACAGTAGTTTTCCACTAAAACCTGATTTTAACATGGAATTTTCAGTTCTTCATTCTTTGTTTAAACACCATGAAAACCATTATTGGCTGCATGGCTGTAAATTTCTAAATAAAATATACCTCTTTGGTTAAAAAATAATAACTCAATCTTTATTTGTTGGTCTGAACACATCACAATTTTCTCTTTGGATGAATATTTATCTTTGGATGCTGGTCATAGCACATCTAAATTGAGATGCATAAGCTGGGGAAACAACTATTTTTATTAGAATGTGTTATCGTTAATTCGCATTTATATCAATAATATTGAGCATACTTCGAAAATTAATAGGTTGTTAGGTTCGTGAAATTATTGTCTACGTTTTGTTTTTCGCATGGTAGAATGATGTTTAAATATATTTTGGTATGTTTTATAATCTCAAAAACGATCAAATTATCTTGAATTATTTAAAAAAAAATAGTAATTTTAACTATCTAATATTTATGAGTTTGATGTATATTTTATTCAAATAATGAGTTTTGATGTTCATTTTATTCAAATAATGAGTTTTGATGTTCATTTTAGCAAATAGTAACACAAGACAAATTTTACCGCTAAGTTTTGAGGATATGATATTAAAAAGTAATGTTTTGTGTACCCCATCTATCTTTTCACATTCTTACAAATACAGTAAGTTCAGTTATGTTTCCATGTTGATATTTGCTTTTGAGGTAATGATATTTCAAAGTACCTTAATATTTGAGTACTACATCTATATTTTCACATTCTCTTTCTCTATCAGACTCTCTCACACACTCACACATTCTCTCTCACACTCTCTCCCATCACACACAAACATACATTTACTCTATAAAACACTCTCCGATATAATCTTTTTCATCCTCTCTCTCACACTTAATTCCTCTCTCTCATACACTCACTACCCTCACATATACTCTTTATCACACAATTTCTCTCATATTATCTTTATTATACTCTCTCTTAAGTTCTCAACCTCTCTCTCTTTCTTAAACGCTCTATTTCTCTCAAACGCGCTCTCTCTTGAACGCTATCTCACAAACATTCTCACTCTTCCTCAAATTTCTCTCTCAAAATATTTCTCTCAAACTCCATCTATCTCAAACTTTCTCTCAAACACTCTTTCTAATGCTTTCTCTCAAACACTATCTTTTAAACTTTCTCCCAATCTAATTTTCTCTCTCTAAATTAATCTTTCCCTCTCTAACTTTCTCTCTCACATGCTCTCACATTTTCTCTCTTACACAATATCTCGCCCAAATTTTACTCTTTATTTCTCTCTCTCACACGCACACACACACACACACACACACACCCATACTCTCTCTCTCTCCTCCCACACACACTCTTTTTCTCTTCTCGCAGTATTTCTCTCTCTAACACATACACATACTCTCAAATCACTCGCTCCCACTCACTCAATCTCTCTCAATTGCTCATTTTCTCTCTTTCTCTCTCTCACACACACTCTTTTTCTCTTCTCCCAGTATTTCTCTCTTTAACACATACACATACTCTCACATCACTTACACTCACTCGATCTCCCGCAATTGCTGATTCTCACTCTCCTACACTCATTTTCTATCTTTCTCACACACACACACTCTCATTTTCACAATCACTAACACATACAATCACAGTCAAACACTCACACTCTCATTTTCACAATCACTAACACACACAATCACAGTCAAACACTCACACTCTCATTTTCCCTATCACATTTTATCACTAGCATGTATCTGGCCTTAACTCCGCTCAAATAAAGTCATTATTATAAATTATTGTTATATCTTGCATGTAATTTGATAAGCCCGTTTCCATTCATAGAAATTACTAGGAAATGACTGAAAAGATTTTGACGAATGAGCACTCATTTTAAAGATTATAGAATCAAGATGACGGTAGAAATATTGGCCTAAAACTAACACCCAATTTTCCAAACGAAATTCCCATCTTTTCCTTCTGTGTGCGCAGTGCTTCATCTGTACAATCATTCTTTGTCTACATCACCATAGAAACCATAATATTGGTAAATAAAATATGTCTTTTTTTTTTAATAAGATCAAAACAATCTTTACATGAGTGGTTTGGTGCATCGAATAGATGGAGATCTGGGAGAGATGTATTTTTAAAGTTCCCATCGCGGCGTGAAGGGGGAAAATACACGTTTTTATCCAAATCACACACAGAAAACTAAATATCTAAATAAAGTTAATAAATTTCCTTTGACGAGTAAACTAAAAAGTGAGTGAGGGCTTAAAAAGTTTAAAATAAATTTTAGTACAATAATCTGGAGCCATAGCTGCAACGACACCCTAATTTTATTTTAAAGCATTAATGTAGCGAAAATGAGAATTTGATGTCGTTGTATACCTATTGTTAATTTTTGAATTATAGATTAAAAGTTCATGTATGTCTGTTTATGTAGTCTTTTTATCAGTTCATTCTTCTGGGTTCTGATAAGGTGGTACTAAACATTATAAACATATTGCTTGAACTAAAATCAAAATAACTGTTAAATTTGAAGCACAAGATTCAGCGTTCAATTCTATGGCAATGTCATATTTTTAAAACATAAGCTTATTATAAATATCTTAAAAATTTTATTTCCATTTGTGTTTTCAGCCTATGGTCTGGGTCAATTTTTTTTAAAGTCATATATTTCCTACTATCGGCTAACTAGTCCTGCCATAGCTTCATATGCTTTATAATCTATCTTAAGACTAGAACAGGTACAACATCTAGTTTCCGGCTATCTATTTATTAATATGAGAGGGTTAACCCATATTTTCATCAATGATAAATTTTCGGCCAAGCTGGGAATCGAGCCTGGGGCCATGAACTCAGTTGGTAGACACGCTAACGACTGAGTTAAGGTGTCGGACACGTATTATTTAAATACGGCTATAAACAAACTTACACTATGCCTCTTTTGAGTTAGTTATGAATTGACCAATCATGAGAAAAATTGGAACACAGAAAACTGATTCCCGTTTCTTTAATATCCATATTATTATTGTTATTAGCACCACGTCTTACTACCCGTTCGGGTTATACGCACTTACGCTAATGTGAAATGGTAGGGTGATTGTGAGATGAAATGGAGGACCTACAGTTTAACGTGGAATCTGAACCACGGTGGAGGTCTGGAATTACACACATTCACAAGTTGTGACAAGACTTGTATTAACGTCTTGTCGGAGGTTAAGGAAGAGTTTGGCTTTCAGATAAATCTGTGCCGGGACCGAGGATTGAACCTAGGCCCCCTAGCACAGGAGTCTGACACCTTACTCCTAGACCGCCAGGTAACCTTTTAATATCTGTATAAATACGTACTATAAACCGAACTACTGGTAATCATAGACTCTATTGCTGAGCCTGAAATAGATAATTGTGAATTTAAAAAAATATATATAACATATTATTGCCTTTAAATTAAGTCAAACCTGCTTTTATGACGGCAATATCTAAGGCACCTCTTTTGCAAGTGGCTGGACTGCCATTGACGTGAAGGTCGGGGTACAAATCCCAGTCGGGTGTAATTAAGATTTTTCTTAAATCATTTTTCACTCACTCGTCACGCAAATATATGTACACTTTATCTAAACTCAACCTTCTTTATCCCTTAAATATTATCATAATTAGTACATATACGTTTCACCCTAACGGGTGGTAAGACGTGATTTTAAAAGAAATTACCTTTAAAATCAAAACATTGCGTGGAATACTCCTATCGGAATATATTTGCACAAATATAAATATATTTTAGACTTCCACAGCACACTTGTTTTTATAGTATGGCATATGTGACCGGAAGGGGCATGAAATTCAGGTTCGGTCGCCTGTGTGTAGACTATTAGTCACTCTGTTGCACAGATCATTACCCAGGGTCGTCTACACGTCGTACACGCAATGAGATGATATGATGACAGTTATTAGGATATTGTGCAGCCGGGGTGAGTCTTAACCAAACTTAAGTCTAATTAACCAAACCCTAGTGATCAATGGGAATAAAGATAAAAATACCCAAGGTACCAGCCGGAAATCGAGCCCGGAAACCCTAGGCCCGTAGCCATGTACACTGACCACTACACCACGTAGTTAGTTACAGCACATATTCCTCAACCTTCATGCTCTCACTTTTCTGAATCCTTTTTTTTTCTTAAGTTATTATCACGCAAATAACAATAACCTATTTTGAGCAGACACATCTTTAGGTTATAGACCTAATAATGATGATGATGATGATGATGATGATATTAAAAGACGCCCGTAATATACAAAGGCTAATACAAAACTAGCCTATGAACGCTATATTAATACATGTCATACAACAGCTTCATAATCACTATAATCATATCACCTCATTGCGGGTACAACGTGTAGACATTCTCCAGTGGTGTACCCTGGGCAACATACTGGAGAAAACTAAAAAGTCTTAATATAAAACTCAGAAAGATCTGTAAAGAAAATTGCAATCACAGTAATAATAAATCCTCATCAAACTTTAATAAAATTGTTATCTCCAGACACAAAAGTATATTATGCTCAAATTCGAAATAATCAAGAGAAATCACCGAGTCGACCATCAACCAATATTAAATGTAGACTGCTTAGAAAATACATGGTTTATAACGCGAATCATATCAGACAAGAATCTCTTACAAGCGTGTGAAGAATATTAAAAACTTATCTTGTGCCCTTATCAAAAGCTAAAATTTTTAAAAAATATATCAGTTATATTTCTCTAATATTCACTGGAAAGGGGGAGGCTTTAAATCAGCGAAACACATTAAATCCAACATTTTATAAGAAACCAACAAAAAGAACGAATAAACATAAGCTAAGAGATAATAAATACATGCCTAAAACCATAAATTTAAAATAATACCAAAGCATAAAAAGTACTACAAAACTTAATTACGAAATTCCCATAAAGATAATATATTTTCTAAAGAAAAGACACTTCATAGTAGTAAAATAATATTTATTCAAAATCACTCGTTACTAGCAAGCAAAATGATTATAGAAAACGCCCTAATCGGTCACTCCAAAAAAACAAAAATGTAAAGTATGTGGGCTATTTATCAGAATATTTGCACAGCGCAAGCATTCGGAACGGTTTGGAAACTATAGAACTTCCCGATAAAAGAAAAACCAATTGTTTGATGGGGAAATCAAGTGTAAAACAAGTACTAAGAGGAAGGCCAGACCTACAGTTAGAAAAAAAAAATCCAATAAGATCATTATCAAACAATATTGTAATAAAAACCTTTTAAGAAAATTCATAGCACACCAGCTTTAGGATCACCAATAAAATTCATAGCATTCTCAAATTCGGTGAAAAAAAAAGCAACATGTATAAGAAACGTCCCTTTTCAAACAAATCCAACCAGAATTAACTTTTCCTCTAGAGATAGTTGCAATCAAATATGCTGGATGACAAATCTCAGCACTTTAATATAACGTTTATTTAGAAAAAATTTCTTAAGTTTTTAGGCTCTCAGTTATAGTAAAATGTATAATATGAACTCCAATCACTTACAAATTACCCATAAGACATTTACTGACTGCTTGGAATACCCCACTCCAATCATCTGACTTAAGACTAACTGAAAGGAATGCCAGGCCTCCACCGTGGTTCGGATTCCACGTTAAACTGTAGGTCCTCCATTTCATCTCACAATCACCCTACCATTACACATTAGCGTAAGTGCGTATAACCCGAACGGGTAGTAAGACGCGGTGCTAATAATAATAATAATAATAATAATAATAATAATAATAATAATAATAATTGATCACAAGCAAAATGAATAAGTTTCAACGTACAATTTCTAATTACGAGACTCTTAGAATGTACACTATTCCAATTCAAGAAGAAGCCAGCCTAATGGCTTCGTCTCAACTTTATTTGCGTTAGAAAACAGTAAATTATGGTGATATGGTCCGTTAGAATGAAACTAAACTTTGTCATACTAAATATGATATTTAAAATACAATTTTAAATTGTCTTAACAATAGTCTCTGAATACACCTACAAAATATAAATAGGTTCAGTAATAAAAATGTACGAGATGACAAGAACTGACCAGTTCTGAAATAAGTTTCTAACATATAATAGCTAAAATAGTTTTATTGGGTGTATCAAGAACTATGTTTTATGAAAATAAACGTTAACCTTTGACTTCATTGACAAACTTCCGGTTGGCTTTGTTTGTATTACACTTTGTAGCGAAATGGTTTGACATCTTATTAGGTTATTTAATTAATTAGATTAGGCTATTCAAACACTAAATAAAGGCATTACGCATGATTGCAATAAGATGTTTCTTCCTTAAAATAGGACTAGCAATACTCTGGAATTTCTTTACTGAAATTGACGCGAATGGTTTCCTATTATAATCATTTGAGACTAAGTTTGAATCAATTGAATTATTTTACTTCAAGAAAACACGTTCGTTACAAATAAAAACCAAAATAATGATAGGTTATGTCTAGTTGGTTTTTTTATTGCATCTGAAGTTAGCGTGTTAATAGTGCTACCTGAAAATTACCTACTCAACTAGAATATACAAATTCCAAATCACGCACTATTATTTTTAATAGATAAAAAAACTTTTTCTATTAATGCATGGATTTTATTCTCGTTTGAACACCTGTTTTTTTTATTTTCAGAATGAACCCTGTGATTAAGGTGTATCTCTCACAAAACAAGTAGTTGGTAAGGAGCGTCAGGCTATCACTACAGGAGAACAAAACACTATAATAAATATTCTAAAGATTTTTTTTTCTAATAAAAATTTCTTGTCGAAATAAGAAAATCTTTTAAATCTTTTAATAACGACTGTAATTTAAGCTTATGGCGATAAAGTCATTCATCACAAATGCTAAACCTTACAAAATTGAAGATTCCTGGTTGATGTCTTCTAAGGTAATTTAAATTTATATAAGTATAGAAGCATATTCAACGTATATCCGTGAAATAAAAATAAAAATACAAAGTACGAAGTTGAAAATATAATCTTGCCCTTTACTTTCATATTTTTATGTGTAGGCCTACTGGATGTTTAATCAGCAGATAAGTTTTTTTTATTAGCAACAGGCTTTTGGTTTAGAGAATCAATTACTCACATTACCTTGGGATATGTCAAGTAATATATTTGTAGCTGGTTATTTAATAGCTTTCTAGGATTTTTAAGTGTAAATATTATTCAAATACCATAATATGGATCTTGGAAAGTTAGCCAAGAATGCCGTATTTCCATAATGTTTAATTTATAAAAATAAAAAACGGTATCTGGACTTAATATGAATCCAAGAGGACATGGAATTATATAAATAAACAATGGGAGGTAATATATTGGACTTACCGGTATGGGTTAGTTAATCCTTTCCATTTTCGTGGAGATTGATAATATTTACACACAGTGTCTAACGTACAGAGGCCATTGTCTTTGTTGTGTTCAAACCTGTGTCCCTAGTGGCAATCAGGAGAACTAGCGTGGGAGAGAAAAGATAGTATAGACCCAACAAGAGAGAGGGATTCTTGTTGACATTTAAATACCGCGAGCTTCAAATTTCTTGTTCTGTCAATTTAAAAAGAAAAGTTACTGTCTTATATCAATTTTATTATATTTTCAGACTGTTTCCACTTTTCCCTTAGCATTTATTACATCTCCATTTTAATATCATCAGTTTAAACCCAGTTGTATCATTTTGGTAGGAGACCGCCTCTTCAACTACAATGTGGAACGTTTTGAGTTGTCTCCGGCGGAAGTGAGCTGGCCCAATTCGAATTTTGACTGAGGTTCTATTTATCTTGGCTTCGTTTTAAAGCTGTCATAAATTCACATTAAGTGAATTTTACCACAGGAGTAAATATCAAAATGGTATTAAAGTTTAAAGTTAATATGTCAACAATTGGACTTGGATCTCAACCAGGACTAGAAGTGTTTGTGAGGGTAGTTATAAAATATTAAGAGTATTTTCTACAAGATTTTTTTCAACAGAAGACCAACTTAAGATTTCAAGCCATCCAAAAATATATTTTACTCTAAATTATTCTACGAGATCTGAACTGCCAGCATAAAATCTATTTTTATGCATCATAAAAATGTTGGTTTAATTGAAAATAAATTTTTTATTTTTATTTATTTTTTGCATTTAATTTTAAGTTTCTCTTAACATTGACAAAATAACTTTGTTCCCATATTTAAAATTTAATATGAGAAATTTGACATCTGTATTTTTACAGTTAAAGTATGTTTATTTTATCTTGGAAATGTAGTTATCAGATCTCTACAGTCAGATGATGTTGTATAACCTAAGATTACATGAATCATCCAAAAAATGATAAAAAGATTAATTTCATATTGCTTTTGATATTGAAGTGTTTATTTATACCCAGTATTCCAGAGACTGTAAGAGTTTCGTTCATCTGAGCAATAAGTTTTAATTCACTCCCATTTTTTTCATTAGTTGAGCTAATATTATTTTATATGTATTTAAGAAAACCTGGGAATTTATAGTAAAAGTTAGTTTTAGTACTGTAATATTTATATTACACCTTACAGAATATTATTTAAGTTGTTTTAAATCAACTATATCTATACCAAACATTAAAACTCCCACTTAAAGTAAGGTGGGTGCGAACGTTAATTAAGGTTGTTGACATTATTTAGTTCTTGACTATGATTAGACATGTAGTTGTTTTCCTCTCTTTGGTCTATTGTATTGTTGCGTATGCGTGGGTTGTATTTTCAGTTGCGTTTAACAATTAACAGACTTGTAATGTTTGTCCGTGTGTTTGTGATCTCCAAAGTGATTAATTAATTTTGGCAGTTATTTGACAAAATTCACTCAGTAATATATACTCGTTTAATGGCTAGTAAAATAAATAACAGTACAATGAAGAAATAAAAGCTGGTATGCTTATATTTGAGCAGTAATAACTTAACAGGTTATGAGCCGAGCACGCTTCCACTGCGCCGCCATTATATTGTGAAGTGCGAGTTGAGATATATTTTGTTCGTGTCGTCGTTACGGTTTGTTCGTGTCATTTGTACGTTTTGTTCGTGTCGTCGGTAGGTGTATATTGCGTCCAGTATATTTTATTTTCTCTGCTTGCAGCAATGACGGAGAAGGACACATGCGATCTCACAAAATTCAACAACATGAATTTCGCATTGTGGAAATTTAGTGTGTCGTTCTTACTTGATGCGCAAGATTTGGTAGAATTTGTGGAAGGGACAGATACAGATCCCGACAAAGCAGCAAAATTTGACGCGTGGAAGGTATGGAAAAATGTAAGTCAAAAACGGCAGTGATCTTATTGAACTCATTGGATCGGACTTTCATGTGAATTTAATAAACTGTAGGACACCGAAAGAGATCTGGGGTGAACTACATTCTTTATATTGAGATACATGTTAAGATGTGAAACAAGACTGTTGACAACAATTGTACGATTTTCGGATCAAGAATGGCGTGGCTGTCGCGACACAGCTAGAAAGATTTGAAATCATCTGTAAGAAGCTTGATGATGAAGTTGAAAAGCCACCTGATTCAGCTGTGATATCTAAACTGCTGAGCAGTTTGTCATTAAGATTCCTAGCATTTACCATGGCATGGGAGTGAACCGCAAAAGATGAGCGAAAAAAGAAGAATTTAATCGCGAGGATAATTCGGGAGGACAAAAGTTTGACGTCAATGGAAGAGGAGTGTTCATCACTTACGCTGCAGGTAAAAGCCCTGCATCTAAAACTAGATTAACAAGAAAAAATGTCATCCAATTACCAGAAGGTTAATGATTCCAAAGGCAAGCAGAAGAAAAATTCCAAGAGTATTGAAGAGTTGAAAAGAAAACCTCCAGGTTAAAATGGTTACGCTCCTTTTGGCAGCTTGAGTCGTTCAACACTAGGATCGCTGCGGTTAGTCCTAACATCACCCAGCAGTGACACTAGCGAGGCCCAGTGTTGAATGACTCAAGCTGTTAAAAGGAGGGCAGCGAAACCCCCGTAAGGTTGAGAGTCTGTCTATGACTTGTCTGTGGCCAGGGTACACTACAGTAAGTTGTCTACACGTCGTACCCGCATTGAGATTATGGTTATTATGATATTAAGGAGCATGATTTACCAAACCCTGATGACCTATGGGTACGTTCCCCTTAAAGAAAAAGTATCCAAGGTACCAGCCTGGAATCGAATCCAGGACCCCTAAGCTTGTAGCCAGGTGCACTGACCATTACACCATGGGGCTAGCTTAGTCAGTTGGTATCATATCTGCCTACTGAGATAAGGGTCCCGGGTTCGATTTCAGACATGGTCGATAATTTATCTTTGATGGAAAATGGGTTTACCCTTTCCCATTGATAGATTGAAGGTTGAGGACTAGTTTCTGTGCCTGTTCTAGTCTTAAGTTAGATTATAAGGCATATGAAGCTACGGCAGGCCTATAAAGCAGACAGGGGGAAAATATATGCTTTGAAACTTACTCAGACCATATACCGGAAACAGTAGTGAATGTTAAAAAAAAAAGCCAGCCAAAATATTTTAATTGCTCTTTCATGTTGTAATGAAAAAATAACAAAACGTGTAAAAATGTAAATTGTATAGTTTTCTCGTTTAATATCAGTGTCTTCTGAAACTTGTTTATGTAACAATAGTTAACATCAAGATGTATAAAGATTGTGTTTTTGTTGGGCGCCACCCCTAGTATCTAGGAGAAAAATAATAATCAAAAGTAAAAACATTTACCTCGGCTAATTCAGACAGTGGAAAGACGACTCTCAATACTCGAGACCACTGGGGAAACTTGAAACTAAAAACATGAGCAATTTAGATAAAAATGGATTGTTGGAACAAAATGTAATTTAGACTACAATAAAAATAAATGTATAAAATAACAATTGTTGGAACTTTTGTGGATTTATTGTTGTTTCCCTTTTTTACCACATCCCAATCCTACCTATGGAATTCCGGATAGTTATAATTCTAATTTAACAAAGTATAAAATAATATTGTTGAAACAATTTGTTTCACTTTAATAATTCAAATTCGTCCACAATTTAAACGAAAATAAATAGTCTAGTTCTTGCACACACACTTAGCTTTCCATTTTTGCTACTTTTACTTTAATTTACAACCTTCAATTCACTTTAAAATAATTTGAATTAGGAGCTCCACAGATTTGGCTCCATGTTAGATCAACACCGAGGAAGAAGACCCAGTCTCCTCCAGAAAGTCTTCCACAAATCAAATTTAAAAATGTTCTATTCTTTACTTCCAAGTCCAAAGAGAAAACTAATATATAAAAACAAAATATAAAATGTTGGCTATGGACTAGGGATAAAAATCAAATACAATACAGGTTTAATATAAATATTGAAATATATCCCAATGAAGATGAACAATGTTTTCATAAAAGAATTAAATGTTTATTTCTATCTGTCAAAATTGTAAAGCGCGCTAGTTTCGAGTTATTTACATATTGCCTCGTTTCTCCTTTTTTCTTCTTTTACAATCACGAGATCCGCTACTCACTTGTATGATAGAACTGCGCATGCGTTAAAACAAACATGGTCGACAAATAAATGAAGAGTCAACAAACTTCTTAAAAGGATAATTAATATGTTTAATAAAAGGTAAGTGTGCTTCCTTAAATCAAAATTTATTATTTAAATTATTTAAAATAATGTTATAAGTTGTTCCTTCCGTCCTTTTATTTTATTTAATGGATGTAAATAGTGTTATTAGTCAGGCCGGCGACACAGCGGCCGAACTTTGAACTCCTTAATTTCATACAAAAATAAATAGGAAATTATTCACAAAAATTATAAAAATATAGGGAAATACAAGGTAGTGTGGCAAATTACGTCACAGTGTGCAGCACTATATGTACGATGAAAATGGTTTCAGTTTGTAAAGGACGTCAAATATTCTACATCCATTATATAAGCTCTTACATTTAGTAAATGCCATGGCATATAATAGTCAACTCGGCCACAAGTATAGTCGTGGCCATGTCGCATTTTACTGTTAATCGCCCTCTTTGTGGATGGTTAAAAAGTTGAGGGAGGGGGCGTGAGGGGGGCTTCAAGGTGGCAAAGCTGTAATCACATAAATGAGATGGTAGGGATCCATTTGAATGTTTGTGAACATAAAGCAAACGAAGCAGTATATAATCAACTAACTAAACCTATGTTCTTCCTGGAAGATTTAATATTCCAAACAATGTCCAGAATTGTTCGGTACGGCCATATAGCCCTAATAAACTAATAAAAAGGATAGCAGTTGTACTAAAAAAAGCCAACCTTTGTTGCCATTTTCCAAGCACTGTATTATGAAATAATATAGTTCATATATTCGTTATCCCATAAGAATTTATATTTTGAACGCAATCATTTTGAAAATGATTTAGCTAGTTGTGAAACAATGAATTTTAACTTTTCTGTTTTTATACATATGTTATGTTTTCATAATAGTGTTCTGGGTCTATTAATATAAGTAGCACTGAGTAAATCAAACGTAGAGGTTAAAATTAAATGACAATTTAAATAAATTAAGGGGTTTTAAGTTACAATTTAGATTTATTAACAAAAGAAAATAAATATTTGGGGAGAGAAGATGAGAAATTTTGAAAAGTGTATTATTGTATTTTCATATTTTAAAGTCCACGTTCTTAATTTAGTCGGTAGAGCGTCTAACTAATTTTATTAAGGTCATGGGTTTTAATCCAAATCAGGTCTAAAATGCATTATTGAGAAAATGTATTCATTCCCCTACACTAAATGGCAAATTAATGATATTGATTAAGAATATAAATTATGTCCAAGAATTAAGATAGAAAAAGTTGCTGGTAACAGCACACTATCACTTAATCAAAATCAACCAAAAAGTATTTATTTTTTATTTTTAAGAACTTATACTTGGTTCAAACAACGTATAGAACCATTCATTAAATAACCGTTTAGGTGGCTGCATCGTCTAAGGCGTAACTCTCACAATATACTAGACTACTGAAGAAGGGGAGATCGGGGTTTGATCCCAGTTGGGTTTACTGAAGCTGGCTTTTCCTAAATTGTTTTACTCTCTTCCTCCGCGCATTAGAGTAATTAGTACATTGGTGTATAACCCAAACGCATAGTAAGACGTGGTGCTAAAAAAAAGTTGAAACACGACACTAGGAAATAGGAAAATAAACCGGGACCCTTGGTTAAGCGTACCAATGCTGTACCATCGGGCCACCCAGGTTTATCCGTGTCCACACTATATTTAAGGCAGAATATATTTTGGTTGTGTTTGGCTGTCAGCTACTTAGAACTATCAAAAATATAATCACAATATTTTATGTATAAATGGTATAGAATTATTGCCAAAGATTAATTTCAATAGATTGTTAATAAACGTCTCCATTGACACAAGCAACTTGTTCAATATAATATGCCTGCACAGACTGTAGTCCCTTTTTCTAGGGACAATCTTATCTGACAGTTATAAAAGTTACTAGGTATACTTTCCCTTATTCATACGTCAAGTCATATGATTGGCAGGCATGACGTTATATATATAATAGCCTATAAAATAACACTAATAATATAATAAAATGTTGTCAATGCAATCAAGTAGTTTTGTCAAGCAATCATGCAACTATGCAAGAAAATAGGCAAGGGTATGTGCAGTCAGGCAGACATGCATGCAGTTAATTAAGGTACAAAAGAAGACAGGTAGGCAGATAAAATAGCATATAAGCAGGTAGGAAAGCAGTCAGGAAAGTGAGCAGCTAGAAAAGTAGCGAAGGCAATCAATTGGACAAGAAAGGGGGGAAATAATCAAGAAGATAGAGCGAGAATTGAGCAGGTAGGCAAGCAGGAAAAAATAATCAATTGTACAAAAAAAAGCAGGTAAATAAGAAATAAGCTTGTCACATAATTAATCAAGTAGGCATCCAGGAAAAAAATCAGTTGGGTAAGAAAGCCGGTAAATAGGTGAAAATATTGACCGTCAAATAAGCATATAGGCAAGCAGACAAAAAAATAGTCGATGGGGAAAGCGAACATACAGGTATTTAGGTAGGTAGGTAGGTAAGCTTTGCTTACTTATGTGTTCTTTCAATGCCAGTACAGGCATATTATTCGTATGTCAGCTCTGCCCATCTGTAAATCTTAGTTAGCAAGCTGTGACAAATGTAACATCTGGTTGCCTTACAACCACGCGGCTTAAGTAACATTAAGTACGATAGATCATTATTCAGGGACAAACAAGACTAAATTGACATTGTCAAGTGAACAACATACACTTTGCCACCACAAGTACAGCTTTTTTTTAATAAAGGAAAGAAAGGCGGCGTATTTGATAAAAAGTTTTTCTTTATCCACTCACAAAAATATAAAATAATCGGTGGGAGAATAGAGACGTAATCACTTTTGTTATAAAAATTAGCCAGTAACATACACACTTTTTTTTTATATATATATAGCGATACGAGCATCTGGGAAGCCAACGATGGAACGAACATTCTGTAATTCCTGGTGTTAGCGTAAACACTTGCATACAAAAAAATAAAGTGAAGTATTGTCGGTTCTTAGGCAAATTATTTCCATTCAGAGGGACTAGGGAGTCAAATTGCCACCTTGATAGAGGACTGTTTTACTCGAGAAACAAAAATCACATTGTAACTACATAATTAGATCAAAATACATCGAGACACAACTTGGTAATTGGCCACAATTTGTCACATGTGTTATGTTTAGGGAGGGAGAAGGGTGGGGGAGAGGGGAGAACACTTGGGTTTCTAATATAACATGAACCACGATTATTGGGGTAATAGCGGATTATATCCAACATTTAAAATGTTTACATTAGTTTTTGTTGTTATTTTGGTGCATTTCATCTAATAACACGTCCGGGATATCAGCATTTTAGAGAAGAGAAAGGTAAGAGTGTTGAGGGGAAATGTATCCTAAATTGCGTGAAGGGAAAGTGGGAAAACATTTAAGATAAAAAAAAAAACCTTAGTTAATCTCTCTAGGACTCGAACCCCAACATCCCCATCACAGGCAAACCATATAAGGATGCGAAGAAGACGCCTTAGCCCACCCTACCACCGATATTGGCTATACAGGGTGTTTCACTGAAAGCGTGCAAAAACTAAACAGGACATAGGGGATGCTCTACCGAACATTAAGATAGGGAACTTTTCCTTAATGGTTTTCTTCCACTCTCCCTCCACGAAAATGCGGGTTCATTTCCTCTAATTTAACCTTTCCAATCCCTAGTCCATTAGCGTAACTAGTACTTAAAGCGTATAACCCGAACGGGTAGTAAGACGCGGTGCTAAATATTATTATTATTGTTATTATTATTAAGATAGGGAACATGTGGTCTGCGAACAGTCTAACACTGTTACTGATGTCCAGTTTATTTACAGCTAATCATTACATAATTCATTTTTCTTTTAGTTGTAATATTACGTACATTGACAAACCGGAGGAAACCTACCATTTCATACCTCGCAATAGTTTTTCAAAACGACGACCACCAACCCCAATGCAAGCATGACATCGGTTTACGATATTCTGCCGCACCCATTCAAATACCTCTTGCGTGTTGCGAATCACATAACAGGCGACGACAATCCTTGCAACCAATTCCAAGTCTGTGTCCACTGGGGGTCTCATACAAAAGTTATTTGAGATATACCCATACGAAATAGGCTTTAGGCTCTCCCCCACATATTTAGGCCCATTTCTACCGTACCTGGCTTCGCAGACCACACGCCCCCTATCTCAAAATGTTCGGTAGAGCATCCCTTATGTCCTGTTTAATTTTTGCACACTTTCGCTGAAACATCCTGTATATGGTGTTTAAATCTCAGCCGGGTGTAGTGAGTTCTTTTATTAGATGGCTTTCCACTTTCTCTACGCACAATTTCAGATACATATTCTTTAAAAATTATCTTTCTCATCTCTACGCCATTAATAATAATAAAGATTATGGATATATATATATATATATATATATATATAAATATATAAAATTATGTAAATTTAATTAATAGATTATCCGCTTTGGTGGCCGCATGGTGTAATGCGCTAATCTCACAGTAGACTAGACTGCCTATTATGGGAAGATTGAGATTCGAATCTGGGTCAGGTGTAATAAGGGTAGTTTTCCAAAATTGTTTTACACCCTCCCTCCACCATAATGTTGGTATATTTCCTATAAATATAACCTTGCTAATCTTTAAAATAGGCGTATAAATCGAACTAATAGTAAAACGCGATGCTAAAAAAAAGTTGTAAATTTAAATGTATAACAATTATTTCTGTATGGTTAAACCATATTTTGAAATATCTTAGTAAATTAAAATTGTATTAAATGCTAAATACATTTTACATGAGCTTTTTAAGAGTCCACTCCCATGGATACATGGTTATAATAGAGTAGTCTAGATCAGTTTATTCAACATGGGGTACACGAAACCCCAGGAGTGCGCCAAGACATCTTAGGGGGTAGATACAAATTAAAAGATAAATACATCATATATATATATATATATATATTTCTCATTTAAAACGAAGTGTTTAATACATTATTATGGAAGTAAATCATTTTATTTATTTTATATGTAGATTACAAAATATGTGTAAATTGCATTATGCACCAACAACTTTTGGGGTACAAAATTGAAGATAAATTATACCATGGGCTACGGGAAATAAAAAGGTTGAACTGATCTAGAGAACCATATATCGATTCTGGTAGCTGTTTCTAAGGGTAATAACTAATTTTATACAAGTTTTATTCATATAAAATTACTAAATATCCAAGTGCTAGGATCAAGAAATCTATCTTAGGTTAAGCTAGTCCATAATTCAAGATCTGATATGATCCATGTGTTTATAAAAGTGAATTTTTGTACCCCAAATTAAAGAGAGCAGTTTAATTGTTCTTTATTGGTTAATCAACAAGCTCAGATCCACGTGGGTCTGAAAATTCATTCAACAGGGAATCCAAGCTCAGATAGGTCAAAGTATGGTTGATTTAGAGCTAACTATATCAACTTTGCCACTGGATATAAAGAGTAGTTTCTGTTAAGCAGCTTTAAAAATTATTCAAAAGTCTAGATCACGATTTTTGACAGGAAATTGAAAATAATTGATTGATTAATTTAAAACTGAAACATTATCAACATACACTCAAAATCAAGCTATATATATGAAACATAACTTATTTGTATTGTAATACTATTTATACTTTTTGAAAAAATTAACATCCATTAGAGATGTTCATGATGGTTTACACGATTTAAGACATCAGTTTCGTAATCTATGTTAATTTTTTTTAATACTTCCTAAATACTTGATCGATTGCTTATAGTTAAAAATTAATATCACATTAGATGTAAAACCTTTGAGAAGCCGCCATATCTAAACGAATAATTAGATCAAAAATAACATTTACATACTTTGTTCTGTCTATGTTCAAAGAATACTCTTGGATATTTTCATTAAAATTGGTCTCCGCAGATGTCGATTATCATGGACCAAACGTTTGGACAGACTGACAGACAGACGAATTTCCAAATAGTCAAGTTAAAACAGAAAATCGCTTTGCTTGGTCAATAAATGAATATGTTCCCATAGGATAAAGGTCTTACAAATACAATAGACTTTTATCACGAAGTCCATGGCGAATACCCTTTTCCTACTACTATATTTGAATATATCTGACGAATAAACATTTACCTGCATTGGTGGCCGCATATTCTCGCAATAGACTGGACTACTGATATAAGGGAGATCTGGGTTCGAATCCCAGTTGGGTGTACTGAGGGTGGTTTTTCACTAAATAGTTTTCCACTCTCCCTTTATAAAAATGAAGGTACATTTCCTCTAAACTCAACATTTCTCATCCTTAGCTCATTAGCGTGATTAGTACATATGCGTAAAACTTGAGCAGGTAGTAAGACGTGGTGATAAAAAAACAAACATTTTGGGTGAAAGCACTTGAAATTAAATGTAGTGCAGCCAACATGACCGCCTTTTAAATATTCTATTGCTGTAAAAATTAACATCAAAAGGGCAAATCCGGAGTACATGACCCGTATTGATGGATACACGGTCTGGATGTCAAGCTCTTCTACTATGGTTTAGTGAAGATGGAGAGATCGGGCTTCTAATCTCAAGCAATTGTATTTTTTTTTCTTTTTCCTAAATGGTTTCCCATTCCACCCTCACGCAAAGGAGTGTAGATTTTCTCTAAATTCTGCCCCCTTTAATTCTACCCCGTTAGTGTAATTAAATGCGTCTATCTCAGATGAATAGTAAAATCCAGGAATACAAACAGGAAACTTAACTTTAAGCGTTGTATTAAAGAGCAGTTGGATAAGTAAGCTTCTCATGGTGAGCCATCTATAAATCTTTATTTGGTTCTAACTTTGGAAGAAAGTTAAGTACATTCACAATTATCATTTAATAATCTAGAGCTAACATTTTAGATAACTTTCTAAGAATAGGTAAAATATGTACTTAGAAGCGTATATTATATTCATAATGAAGAGATTTATTTCAATTAGTTGGCTATACTCTAAACTTGTTTTACAAAATCAGGTCATATACTAGTGAAATGTGTTAAGTTACAATATTTTTAACGTCAAATTAGTAACAAAATTATCCAATTAAAATATTCCTACTCATATATATATAAGGATTCAAACTAAATTTGAAAATGGTTTACTAAGAAATTGGCTCAAAACACTTAATGTAGAATGAAAATAAATATGGAATGATTGTAAACATATAACATGTTAAAATTGTTACAAGTTATATACCTACTAAAGATAGAGTAGCTCTCGCATAAATGTTTATTTCAAGGTCGGGGTAAGGGGAAAATCTCAGCGGGTCTTCCAGGGGTGTATAGTGTAATTATGTTCAGGGTGTAGTATTGAGTGCATAATGTTGAGTGTATAGTGTATTATAATAATAGTATAGTATTGAGTGTGTGACATTTATCGCGTAGAAAAGGTAGTTTAGTTTTATGTTTATAATGTTGGGTATGTAACCCTATATTTAAGTGTTTCGTTTTTTGTGTATAATGTTGAGTAAGTAGAGATTGGTATTTCGTTTTGTGTTTATAATGTCGAGTGTGTAGAGTTGAGTGTTTTATTTTGTGTGTATGACGTGTGTGTAATATTAGGTGTATAATGTTGAGTATGAAGTGTTGGGTGTATAATGCCGAGTATGAAGTGTTGGGTGTATAATACTGAGTATGAAGTGTTGGGTGTATAATACTGAGTATGAAGTGTTGGGTGTATAATACTGAGTATGAAGTATTGGGTGTATAATATTGAGTATGAAGTGTTGGATGTATAATACTGAGTATGAAGTGTTGGGTGTATAATGTTGAGTATGAAGTATTGGATGTATAATGTTGAGTATGAAGTGTTGGGTGTATAATACTGAGTACGAAGTGTTGGGTGTATAATACTGAGTATGAAGTGTTGGGTGTATAATGTTGAGTATGAAGTGTTGGGTGTATAATGTTGAGTATGAAGTGTTGGGTGTATAATGTTGAGTATGAAGTGTTGGGTGTATAATGTTGAGTATGAAGTGTTGGGTGTATAATGTTGAGTATGAAGTGTTGGGTGTATAATGTTGAGTATGAAGTGTTGGGTGTATAATGTTGAGTATGAAGTGTTGGGTGTATAATGTTGAGTATGAAGTGTTGGGTGTATAATGTTGAGTATGAAGTGTTGGGTGTATAATGTTGAGTATGAAGTGTTGGGTGTATAATGTTGAGTATGAAGTGTTGGGTGTATAATGTTGAGTATGAAGTGTTGGGTGTATAATGTTGAGTATGAAGTGTTGGGTGTATAATGTTGAGTATGAAGTGTTGGGTGTATAATGTTGAGTATGAAGTGTTGGGTGTATAATGTTGAGTATGAAGTGTTGGGTGTATAATGTTGAGTATGAAGTGTTGGGTGTATAATGTTGAGTATGAAGTGTTGGGTGTATAATGTTGAGTATGAAGTGTTGGGTGTATAATGTTGAGTATGAAGTGTTGGGTGTATAATGTTGAGTATGAAGTGTTGGGTGTATAATGTTGAGTATGAAGTGTTGGGTGTATAATGTTGAGTATGAAGTGTTGGGTGTATAATGTTGAGTATGAAGTGTTGGGTGTATAATGTTGAGTATGAAGTGTTGGGTGTATAATGTTGAGTATGAAGTGTTGGGTGTATAATGTTGAGTATGAAGTGTTGGGTGTATAATGTTGAGTATGAAGTGTTGGGTGTATAATGTTGAGTATGAAGTGTTGGGTGTATAATGTTGAGTATGAAGTGTTGGGTGTATAATGTTGAGTATGAAGTGTTGGGTGTATAATGTTGAGTATGAAGTGTTGGGTGTATAATGTTGAGTATGAAGTGTTGGGTGTATAATGTTGAGTATGAAGTGTTGGGTGTATAATGTTGAGTATGAAGTGTTGGGTGTATAATGTTGAGTATGAAGTGTTGGGTGTATAATGTTGAGTATGAAGTGTTGGGTGTATAATGTTGAGTATGAAGTGTTGGGTGTATAATGTTGAGTATGAAGTGTTGGGTGTATAATGTTGAGTATGAAGTGTTGGGTGTATAATGTTGAGTATGAAGTGTTGGGTGTATAATGTTGAGTATGAAGTGTTGGGTGTATAATGTTGAGTATGAAGTGTTGGGTGTATAATGTTGAGTATGAAGTGTTGGGTGTATAATGTTGAGTATGAAGTGTTGGGTGTATAATGTTGAGTATGAAGTGTTGGGTGTATAATGTTGAGTATGAAGTGTTGGGTGTATAATGTTGAGTATGTAATATTGGATGCGCATTGTATGTAAGTTTGTGTTATAGTTTTGAATGTGCTATTACATAACAATTGAAATGCGCACATTGTTTATTATAACTGGTAGAATCTATAGATGAGATATAAGTAATTCTTGCTTCAAACGTAACAGATTACACAATTTGGATCCATAACGCCGCTTTGAATGAAAAACTTCCTAACGTTATATATGTTTATTTTTATTTACAAATAAAATTGCTAAATAAAAAAAAAAACTCGTTGAAATAAGTCGCCAGCTCCTAGTGAAATAACCCGCTCTAGCCTATACAACATCTTTCAAACACACTTCAAGTAACAATTTTCAAACCGCCTAATTATAGCTGTTTATTTTTTATTAAAATACAAAATTAGATCAATTGAATATTTTTTAGGAGACTATATACCATGCTAATATAATATGTATTGGTCTTAAAATTGGTTCTTACTAAAAACGCTTAATATTACAAAGGGTTCTACACACATACAAAAAAATGTGTACGCTCATTAAAGATGTCCTCTTAATTTCCCAAAGAAAGAGTTGCTTGCGGCCAGGTATGCCCATACCTTGAGGGGGTTTTAGGGAATATGATCTGAAAATATAGACTAATTATTAAACATGCACGTACCCTTATTCAGAGTTAGAGTTTTTATTCCTTGACATTTCATGTTTATATTTTATAACTTATACAACAGTTGAGGTATTAAAGTATAACTTACCCCAATTGTAGTATTATTGAAGGGGAAAAAATTGGACCATTGTCAAGCGTCATTGTATAAATTTGACTCTTCTAAGTAGATTCTTCTTTAGTTACTTTTGTAAGTTAGTATTTAATAAGCTCATCTGTGTTTTGACCACGTAGTTTTGGTTATGGTTGATTATTGCATTGTATTTAGAAATTCCTTGAACTCGAAGATCAAAATATAAATACTAATTTTAAAGTATTTCAAATTAATATCTTAAAGAAACAAAAATAATTTTGCTTTACTTTTTCTATTCTCGTTTCCAAAAAAGGTGTGATTACCAATTTTAACAAATTCGTCTGGAAATTAGTTTTCACGACGTTGAGTGAGTGCTACTTTAAAATTGGAAATTGTGCTTTAAAAATGTATTGTAAATAAAACAAATCAGACCAAAAGACTTCCAGCTGATTAATCGTGAGTCATCTGTCGGCGAAACGGTACTGGTGGATATGCTGACTGATGAGTACGCTTCAAGCTCATCTAGCCTGGTGGGCTGGATGGGTCAGAGCTCAAACCCTGGCCAGATCTAATGAAGATGTTTTATTGAATGATTTCTCACGTTCTCTTAGCGCAGATGCTTGTACATTTAATATAAATTCTACTTGGTCTATTCATAAGCTGTTTGTGTAGTTAAATACGTATAACCTGGACGAGTAAAATTATCATAATTTATCCATTTCTTTTGTAAGCTTGTTGCATGAATATCATCAGGCCTTAATATTGCTCAAATTGCATCCACAACCTACTTGTACAATAACAACAGTCTCGTCTTGGTTGGTTCACCATAGACAGTGTACCGTTCACCACCTCCAACTCTAACCGCTAAAGGGCACAATAGCCGGTAAGAGGGTGGGCGTAATCTATAAGGAATTTAATGTAACAAAAATAGGTACATTTGCAAGTTTAAGAAATGGAATTATTTATTCAGGGTAAGATAACAGAGGTAAATAAATAATACATGGCCTCACAAGACGAACTGAATAGTTTTTAAAAACATTTAAATACGGCAGAAACTGCTCTCGTGCGGTACATTTGTTGATACATTTCACAATGTAAGAGTAGTCCTTGAAGAAGATTACATTTTAAGCAAAATAGTCATATCATAAGTTATTTATATGAATTAGTCTAGAAGAGACAAAAAAAATATCTTTATTATGATTATAAAGAACTTAAAGATCTCTTATACTTGGTTAAAAAATCAGCTGAATCACCCTTGTGACCTCAGACTAAACAAACAGATTAATTAAATTAACCTTTGAATCTTTATTATATTAATAAAGAACATAAAGAGCTTGAAATATAGTGGCATAGGGTATTTCCATTATTGAAATATCAAAAAGCTTAAAGAGCTGTTCTATACGGTTAACAAAGCACCTGTATCATCATTGTGAATTCCGACTAAAAAAAAGGTTAAACCATTAAACCTTTGAAAACTTAATATAACAATAAAGAGCTTAAAGAGCTCCTCTAAACGGTTAACTAAACGCTTGAATCACACTTGTAAATTACGACTAGATCATTAAATTTTAGGGTTAAATTTAAACTCAAATATAATTTTCGATCAAAATAAATTAACACAAAGGTTTGACTTCCCGACATAATTCAAACATTTGTGGGCCAAATACGTCCACCAACTTAAAAGTGATCGAGAAGATTTCAACTTGTTAATATTTAACGTTATATTAGAAAACAAAGCAATATTACATTAGAATACTGGTAATTTCTCAATAAACGAACAGGTAATTACTGAAGTTATAACTTATAAACCAACTAAAATATATTATTTGTATAATTTCTTCAAACAAAATACGTATATAAAATTTTATCTATAATTTAGACATTGTTAAATTTTAAAGTTTATCAATTATTGGTAACCACAAGTAAACTAAAATCTATATTTAAACTATATATTCCAAGCAAGTAAAAGAATCAAAAATTGTCTATCTACTAATAAGTTTAAATATTACAAAGAGACTAGCGCCCAAGTGGCAAAAGGAAACATTAAGTGTTCCATAAAACAATTTCACTTTCCATAATAAATCTTCTAGTGAGAAATTACTGACGCCTACACTGAACGATTTTAATCACATAATCAACTGTGTGTTCAAACACCCAAACCCATTATAGGTCGTTTGTATTTAAATATTTAACAAAATATAAGGAGTTTATATTTTATCATCCTGGAGCGATTATGTCCAAGTCCAGACCAGCGGGCCTATCCCTGAGATGTTTCAAGTTTATTCCATTGCGAGATCGGGCGTTCACGTGACACAATCTCGAAACTTTTTCTATTTAGCTATTTCCGAAAAAAAAATGTCGTTATGGATTTAGATTTTTTCATTCGAATAGATCTCACTGCGGTTCTTACTCTCAGAATCGTTAATCTTGCAACAGATAGATCGAAAGTATTTGTTGTTGGACATAATGTAAAATGGCGTAAACATAGATTTACTATTTGATAATAAGAGAACTCTAAGAATATGAAAATGAACTTAATATAATGCCACGTATATTTCGTAAACGCAAAGACGCATTTGAGCTGAGTTATAATAAATTTATTAAATTGTTCAAGCATAATAAACGGTTTCATTCAAATAGAAAGCCATCCCATCTATAATATCGTCTATGTTCAGGCAAAAGTCATTAACTCCAAAAATTGCAATTTTGAGATATTTATATCACTGGATTCAGTTTTTCATTTTCTATTAACTGGCAAAACTCACTAAATCCTTATTAGTTTGATTTTTTTTTACAATAAAAAAAATGTCTTTCTCACTAAATACCATTGGTTACTTTATTTTAAAGGCAAAAATCAAAAAGTGCACTAAGTAATATTCTCTTTTCAAGTACAAGAATTCAGGTCAGGCAAAACTACATAAATGCATTTGTGATTTTTGACCGTTTCTTTCATATGTTTGTAGGCCTATTACTATCAAATAGTCATATTATGCTGTATGTTATTTAATTTTTGCTTTTTTGGTACCTATTAAAGTTATTAAGATAGATCATACAATATGATGTAATAAGTTATACTAGACTAGTAATAGATTTTTATTTAAACATTTACCGAATCAAAGAAACATAAAATATGGTAAATACATCAAGTACAATCTGCTTGTGCCCTTTGCTTATTTTCCTTTTATCCGTCTTTATTTAGACTTTATAGAGATAAGCTTAACCAACAAAAACTAAAACCGAGATAAAACTAGGATGTCGGAGACAAAACTTTTGTTATTCTATTCTTTAAATGGCTAAAGGGTGAGTTAACACAACTATAAATTAAATCTCAAATCACAGTTTTCAACACCAGGAGTTCGGAATTTTTCACTTAATACGAAATTAGAAGACTCAACACAAATTGCGAGATTTGAAACTCAAGAATAAATACTTTACGGATATGAAATTACGAGTTTGAGTTGAGCATGGCGAGATTCACCGTGGGGAGATAAACTGGCAACATCTCCGGGATAGGCCCACAGGACCTCTCGTGGTTGTGTCGGAATTAATAGTTAACCATGTTAGCTGAGCACTAGCTTTATTCATATTAAAAGTATAATGCCACGTTGCGAACACGTGCTAGCAGCATGATTCTCCTGTTAACAACCGCCATCATCCTGACACGTCATTCCGGAAATTTGTTAAATTGGCAGTGAAGATCGCGTGAGGTTTGTCTGTCGCCCGGCTAGGCCAATTAGCGTAGGCCTGGATCACCTCATACAGGTGTCTCGTCGATCCTCTTTTCCAAGGAGTAACAGTCTTCTTTTTAGAATTATTTGATGTGCACCAGTCGTGTGATGGTTGTTGGCCAAGTCTTTAAGGTGAGTAAAGCACATATTTTAGACATAGTAAGGTGTTGTAAGTCTTTGATATTGCAGGATGTCTACATATATGTATTGGTTTATTTGGGGCGGGTAGTATAATTGTAAAATTAGCTAGCATTGCTAATGTTACAATGGGGAGGTCTGAGCTCGAATCCCTGCTAGGTGTAATTACGTGACTTATTTCAAATAATTAAAGATAATACTTACCCTTACTTTTACCTTCCAGCCTTGTCTCATCTCTACGGCACTACACTGGATATCATATCTGAGGGAACTGCATGATACCTATTGAGAAACAGTGTTGTCATTCTCTTGTTTCCGTGTGTCTAAACTTCTCTTAAGTATAAGACCAATTTTGCAACGCTGGTTTGTCAATGTTTCCAATGGCTCCTTCTTACCACAGCACACCATCTTCTAGAATAACTATTTATTTTTAATTTTTATCGCCGCGTCTTACTACCTGTTCAGGTTATACGTATATATGATAATTATCCTAATGGTGTAGGGGGGAGGAAATAAGCTTTTATTTAACAGTAATCTGCCCACATTTGCGTGGAAAAAGAGTGGGAAATCATTTGGAAACACCACTCTCGATATACAGTAATGGGATTTGAACCCGATCTGCACGTCACCAGCAGGCCAGACTAATACGAGAGTGACACCTTAGATCATTCGACCACTGAAGCAGATTTCAGATATAACTGAAAGTGAGGAGATTTGGCAACAGTTAACGAGAGAGAGCAAGGATAATGCTTAGACCTTCAGTTCCCTCAGAGTTGATATTTGGTGCAGTGTAATTATTATTTGAAATATCCAGTAAGACGCGAAACACAAAAAATATTCCACAGTTTTGAGCAAGAGAGAAATAAATAGAGACGAAAAGATGTTTTTCTTTCAATAAATCTACTTTTCTTTTTCTTTTACCATCCCCATAGTGTCATTGGGCTCCAATCATGTTGTTAAGACTGTTTTGCATAATTTGACGTGATTTGGTTGTGAAACGGGTGTTGAAAACTTGTCGCTGCGCATGCGCGAGGGATGTAAACACTTCATTCAACTTGGTCATCACTAATGGTTACCTTGTAATTGAGTAATCGTGGTACTACCACGGGCGATTCTCTCCGTTTGAGCGTGAGGGGACCAATTCCGACAGTTATGGAGATATTACACAACGTCTTACTACCCGTCCGGCCTGTAGGAATCTCATTACCGCAGGAATAAGGTATAATTTAGAGGAGATACATCCGCAATTGCGTGGAGGGAGCGTGGTTAATCACGGAAGGGAAACCACCTTTAATATAAAAAGGTCGGGACTCGAATCCTGGCTTCCCCATCACTAACAACCTAGTCAAGATGAGCTTACCATTTAGTACGCGTACCCACCAATGCGAGGATGAGGATTGTACAATTCAGAGGAAATGTACCCAAATTTGTGTGGAGGGGGGGAAATTTAATTAAAAACACTCAGTACACCAGACAGAGATTCGAACCCCATCCACTTACAAGCCACAAGCCCGCCTCGGTGGCGTAGTTAGCTAACGTGCTAGTTTAGTGTTGAGCTAGACTGCTGAGGATGGGGAGATCAAGGTTCGAATCTCGGTGGGGTGAACTAGGCGTGGTTTTCCCTAAATAGTTTTCCACTTTCCCTCCACGCAAATTCGGGTTCACTTACAGTAGCCCCATGGGTTCTTTGGTGCTGACTGACAGTTCACAGCTGACAAATAACGGCTTTGAAAAGTTACCAGAACAAATTATGTATCCCTACGCCGAACCATATGATCTGCAAAAAACATGTGTTTAGCAGCTGTCACTTCTGATGGTCAAAATTTAGGTATATACCTAAATGTTGGCTGTCAGAAGTCATCTGTGAGCTGTCAGTCAGCACCAAAGAAGCCGTGGGGCTACTGTACTCTATATTTAAGCTTCCCAATTCCTAACCCATTAGCATAATTAGTACTAACGGGCTGTAAGATGCGGCGCTAAACTAAAAATTGATTATTACAAGCCTCACTAGGAAAAGTTGGAAGGATATTTTGCTGAGCAACAACATTTTTAAAAATTGAACATAAAATAGAGCAAATATGGAATTATATAAACAATTGTAAACTCTTAGAACTAAAACGATGTAGGTGACCTGGTGGTCCAGGGGTAAGGTGTCAGACTTCTATGCTGTCGGCCGGGGTTCAATCCTCGGTCCCGGCAAAGATTTATCTGATTACCAAACCCTTCCTTCACCTCTGACAAGACATCTTGTGAATGTGAGGAATGCCAGGCCTCCACCGTGGTTCGGATTCCACGTTAAACTGTAGGTCCTCCATTTCATCTCACAATCACCCCACCATTACACATTAGCGTAAGTGCGTATAGCCCGAACGGGTAGTAAGACGCGGTGCTAA